>WBNO01032601.1:0-47287 GCA_013400575.1 Peucedramus taeniatus
CTATTTATACTTATTACTTTTGGGGCAGGACGTCATGTAGGTTAATGTTTTGTTGCAGATTTATTGAAAAATCTTACTGAAAGAAATCCAGGTTGCTTGGATGACACAAAGGAAGATTTAATTCCATCCTAAAAAGGCCAAGTAAGTTAATTACACAGTGTTGGTTTCTTCAATAACCTCCTAGTTCTCAAACCCTATAGTTCAAGACTGTGAAAAATTCTTATATAGCTAGGATATTGTTCTGAAAGTAGAATGTCTGTTTTTTCAAATTTATGCAAAGATGTGCCTCTGTCATTCCCACCATCTTCAAAATCGTCTCCCTTAAACAGAGTTGTCCAATCTGTCTGACTGATAAGGAACTTCTGTCTCTATCTACTTTTTTGTGTATTTATCTCCAAAGGACTGTGTGCTCAGGAGAGATTATACTCCTCAGTCCTTCTTTGAGGGACTCATCTATAAATCGAACTGCGGAAATGGAGTGGGAGGAAAGGGAAACAGGATCTTACTCGAGTACCTGCATAGTGACCACAGATGTCCTCTGCTAGACTGACTGATGTCAGGCAGATGACACCCTCTCATTCGTGTGTAGAAGGAGAACAATGTTGGGATTGCTGAAATTGCTCTGAATTGGATTTGCTTAACAGATGTCATTAGTAAAAGCAGTCAAAGAGTTTTGAACCCCCTTCCAAGCTGATGCCACTTATCATGTATCTTCCTGCATTCTTCTAGGGAAGCTGGTTTTGATCTTGTCCCATCCTTCATTTTACAAGGGAGCAAAAATTTTTTGCCAAGTAACTCTTTCAGTTTTGTTTCCTGTCATCTTCCAAGATTTAATAAAGTGAACATTCAGCAGAACAGTTCTGTATTTTCTGAACACAATTCTTCTTTCATCCAATTGAGGCCCTTCTGTGACCATGAAAACACAAAAACTGTTGTGAGCTACAGTTTACACTTAAGAGGCTGATATGGGTCAGTTCTCCAAGTTCTCCAAGTTATTCTTAGTTCAACTGCTATGTAAACTGTTGATGTCAGTGACTGGAGGCTGCTCTCCAGGACATTATATATATATGATAATTATATGACAGAAATTGCAACATATAGTTGGATCTGACCTTCAAGTTCACTAGCTTAAAAAAGGAAAAAAAAATGTCTGTAAGAAATTTGTTGGTTTTCCTATTACTAAATGTCTTCACATTTATATTTAGTTTACTGCATATACAAGAGACTTTCCTCACATGGACAGCAGTGCCCATCCATCTTCAAGCTAGGGTGTATTTTAAGTCTCAGTGATCACTGCCTCTAGAAAGCATTTTTGAGACAAAACAGGCAAAGTCTTTTACATAACTATACAATCTTTCAGTAGTAGGATCTTCACTCTCACATAAACACTTAATGTTTTTCCACAAAGGAATCTGAGATAGATTTTTCTGAGAAATAACAAACCATCAAAAATTAATTAAATAACAAACAAGAGGAAAACACCACTTCTTCACTCAGCATGTTTTCCTTGATTTTCATAAGCATTCAGATTTACAGCTGCTGATACTACCACAGGAGCAGGGCTTTTTCTGGTTTTACTTCCTCTTCCAGCAGAGCAAGCACAGCTGCAAAATGCAAACTCATTTCTAGGCTCTCTTACACATCACCAGTTTACCACATTCCAACCAGTCACAGTTGTGCAACACCCCATCAGGGCACTGGGATTACTGTCGTGTCACAGACAGTTTAAGTGAGGCTCAAGGAGCTGTACAGTCTTAACTATGTTTTATATGGATAATTAAATGATGCATGACATGGAAACAAGCCAGCTCTGCTGAAACTTAACAAAAAAACAGCACTGATGCAACAGTTAAGCATCTCATCAGTTATAAAATGAAACAGGTTTAAAGCAAAAACAATATAGAGAACAGAATGCTAGACATTGTAAAGCAGCATGTTCAAAGGACCATTTTTGAACATTAAGCAAGTGTACTCATCCAGTCAAATTTTCAAAAGAATTCCTGGCACCAAAATGTTCTGTTTGCTTTTTCACCATGTTTAAAGAATGGATCACTCTTAGGGGGAAGAAAATCCTGTGTGCAAAACACTGCATGAAACTAAACAATCCTTAAACGTGGCTGATTTCCATGTGGATCTGATGATTTAGCACTGCCATCCTTCAGCAGAGGAGAAAGAACTGTCTTTAGTTCACTTATGTAAGATGAAAAAAGTGAGGAGTGTGAATTTGAGCTTCCTTCAATTTACTTCAGTAGCCAAACATTTGCCATGACTTCATTGGGAGTGAGACTGCATCTTAATTCATTCAATGTGGAGAAAAACAAATCAGCTGAGAATAATGCTCTTTTTTATTAGATTTAAATTACTACCATAGTTGTTTTTAACAGTGCTAAGTAAATCCTGTTTTAAAAGCCAAAGGTTACCTTCAGTTGTGCTTTTTCCTATGTATTGTGTCACAATGCAGGATTCCTGATCCTGTGACCAAGTCACCACTGTTCACAGCAAGCATGGCTTGCTCTGGGGCATGGCCACATTCCCACATGGGAATGATATATGTTTGTGGATGTCACTTGTGACAACATCCAAACCTGGGCTGGGGCATCCCCCTCAGCCAATAAACCAGGGTGCACACTTTTGTAAAATAAATGCACTCACTGAGGACAAAGACTACACTAACTAGGATGCCCATGGAAAGCAGCAAAGTAAAACAAATCAATAGGCTTAAATTTGCAATTAGGAATCTGCATTTCTGCAGTGAAATTCTAGGATAGCCACAAATTGAAAAATGTTCCATTTTTTCTTTCTTTTCCTTAGAAGGCAATCAAACTTCTGGTTTGGTTATTCTCTACTTTTCCCATTAAAGTAGAAACTAGAGAAACAATCAGAAAATATGTATGGAAGTACCTCTCAACTAATTATAAAAGATTATTACTCAGAAGATAGACAGAAACAAGACTGTCTAGTCTGTATAAATTAAACATATATAGATTAGGACACAGACCCTTCCATTCTTTAGTAACAAAACTGATGTTGTCCTGAAAATGACATTATTGAATGAGACTGGTATATGAAAACCTTCTGCATCTGCTCTAGAGGTTGGAATAAGGATGTTAAATGAGGCAGCAGACAAGGAGGATGTGCTGCTTAGGGAAGCTGAACATCACTTCTGTGCTTGAGGAGTTCTGCAGTTTGGATGAAGGTCACAAGTTATCTCCAGCTGCATGAAAATGAGTGATAAATATACACTGTTTCTCTTAGACTGAAAGCAGTGCTAGACTAAGAGTATTAAAATAAGGAATATTACTCAAAAATCATCCCCTGGTTTTCTAAAGATGGTAATCTTCTATTAGAAGACAGTTTGTTACCTCCTTCATATATTAAAACTGTAAAATAATAATAAAAGCACCTCAAAATTTTAGAAGTATCTAAGATGCATAGATTAAGTAAGGTTTATGCAGAGACAGCACCCTAAAAACATCACAAGAACAATGACAATTTCTAGGATAGTAATGACATGAATCAGTATCTAAAAGTTAAGTCTCAGTGAAGAAGAGAATTTTTCAGCTAATGGATCAGGGAAAATGTGGGAATAAAGGATGAGATATGTGAATAAAGATCATAGTGCATTATATTAACACAGGTGGAGAATATATGACTTTAATTCTGTGTTACAACATACTTCAATTGAATTGTGTGTAGTTTTAGTTTTATATGTGCATGATTTTTCAGAACACGTTTTTAGAGTGGGGCACACAATAAAGGAAATCCATCATATGACATTGCATTGATCCCCACATCACTCACTGGAGTATCTTAACATTTCCAGCACAGATTCCCACTTCTTAAGATGAAAACCCAAAGAAGATGAAAACCTGTAACTGCCATTAAGAGAAGGTCTAAAATTTTAATTGCTGTCTGAACACAAAGGAGCTGTGACATGCTGTGGTTTCTTGAAGCACTCCTGCAGTTTATAGACACATCTTTAACTACCCCACCCTCTCTCTTTTCCCCATCCACCACTGACTGATGCAGCTGGGAGATTCAATAACTACAGAGCAAAATCCTGCTTACTTTCAGCTCTTCTGCCTCAGCAAATGCTCAGCTCTTCTGGGAAGATGGACCTATGCCATAATCACATTGCACCTTGAAGGGAATGACACCTTCCCTTCAAAGACACACATGTGGCCAAGTTTTTCAACTGCCTGACATGGCCAGTTTTTGTCTGTTTTGCACAAAGAAGGGAAAGATCCCTATATTCTCCTCCTCATGATATTTCAAGTCTTAATTCCAAAGAACAGAGATGCCAGGACTTGTCAGTGACATGACTAACAATTTTATGAGAGCTGGCAAGACAGTTCATTTCTCCTACATCTTACTCACAGAAACCTTGGAATTATTTTGTCTGAAACACTTGGGGGAAGGAAGGTAGACTTAATTCTGACAACTTTATTAAATATTCAGTACATCTGACATCCTGTTATCAACAACAAAAATATGGTTTAATTATGATAAGCCATACTGTTATAATTTACAATACCTAAGCGTGAAAAAACAGCAGTGAATTTTTTCTTGATCCATGTGGAAAGATACACACATTCTACCCCCCCCAAAAAAGTAAGACAAGGCACAATAAATTCTCGTAATTCTCTTTCTTTTAGCTTTTCAGTTCCATCACAGCTCTCCAAATTAAGATTTATGTGCTATTTTGCATCTGTATCTGTTGTTGATTTTCCCCCCCTAAAGGGATATAGGTGGATAAGTTTGGACAGGAAACAGTATCCCTCAAGCCAAACTGAAAGGTTTATAAAGTTGCTAATAAAAGTTTGGGTCAGGGCCTAAATATCAATCATCTGCTCATTGTCTTTTTAAACGAGCTCAGGCATTTTCCCAACCGCTCCCAGCAGGTCTCTGCCACTATTTTAAACTAAGATTTCAGCCATTTCTTTTTTCCTGTGTTGACCTCAATAATTTTTCTTTCTCCCCCTCTTTACCTGCCAAATGCATCCATCAGGATTTTGCCAAAGGCTATCTGCTTTTGAAGTTGAGAGGAATTCACTAATCGTGAGTGTCAAATCCACAATAAATGCCATTGCCATATGGTATATGCTGCTTTTGGGAATTATCTCAAAAGGCCTAGCTGTGAGAAGGCTGGCTGTATGTTAGGAGGGTTTTACTGCTAACTTTCATAACTCATGTCATGTCTTTCAGTTTCTGTATTCATTGGCTTCAGTGAATGCAACTGTTTCCTGAATTTATAAAAATGTTGTCAAGATCCCTTGATCCTGCTTCCTCTGTCTCTCTCACCCAAACACATCCAAACATGTCTATACACAGTGGAATAGCACACACAGTGGCATGCAAATCTAGCAAAAGAGAAGCTTGTAAATAAATAGCATGTCACTCTGCTTACTCAATAAATTCCTCTGGGTGTTAAACTCATGATAAACGTATCATAAGCCCCGATGAAGGCTTTACAGCCTGTCCCATAACACCATCCTGAGTGCAATTCTGCAATGCATAGGAAGACATAAGTTTGAAAAACAGAGCAGAAATAGCTCCCATAAGGGCAGAGTGCTGACATAGTTGAAACACAACTAACTGGAGAGCATTTGTTTTAGCTAAAGAAGACAGCATCAGTGACACACCTCTGAGCCTGTGGAAGTGTACTGTACATCCAAAGCAACTCAAAATCTACCTTTAAAAAATTTGTCCATTAATACATAAACATGTCTGTGTTGAAACCCCTCAGATGGTACCATTCTCAACAAGAACTACACACAAGACTAAGAAATTCCACAGAGAAACACGCCTTTGTGATCCAAAAGAGGCAAGAGGAAAACCACATATGAAGACTTTAACATACCAACTTAGTGACAAAAAAAGAAGCACAAAAATAAATGTCAGTCCCCTTGAGACACTTGAGGCAGCTCTCTCAACTTTCTCTGATGCTCTGGGAAGGTGTGAACGTCCTCCATGTCTCACATCATCCCCACCAGCCACATGGAAATGTCTCCAATGCACCTCAGAGTGTTTCAAGTACCACTCCCCTCTAATTTATGTAGCCTGTTAATATCCCCTTGGAGCAAATAGAAATAATAATTTAAAAAGACAGTTACATTTCAGAAATATGTGCCTCTACACAACAAAAAAAAACACCCAGAATTTAATACTGCCCCTAGGCGAAATTCATCCATCCTTAAGGCTTCTATTTTGTATTTCTGGGACAGTGTTTTGCTTTCCTGGTCAGTAATACAAATTAACTGCTGGCAACTTCACATCTAAACAAAAGCAGCAGAATCAGAAAAAAATACAGAAAAGTTTACCTTTATAGGAAAGCTTCAGTCTTGGGATATTTTGTTTTGACGTTCCAGTGACTGGGAGGAACAGCATCACTAAAGACAGCAGGCTGCAGGCATGGGGCATTTGCAAAGCTCTCATGCTGCTCTCTTCTTCTGTATCTTCTTCTGCACTACAGTGAAGTATCTCCCCACTTTTCAAACAACCCAAGTTTTATCTGGAAGAAAAAAAGGAAAACATCTGTAGACCTGCCTTACTGAATAAATAATAATTCTGTAAGCAAGCCAGACCTATCTTTACAGAGCAGCTCATTTAATTTCTTTGCTACAGAAGTATTTTTTTCTCTAGTACAAGTAAAAATGTTTTGTTTAATACTAAATTTACACATTTTGACATTGGAAAAGTATGTAAACTTTTCAAACACCAGTGTCTAGCATAGCTAAAGTTCAAGCACAAATTAAATTAATGCAGTATCCACAAAAAGAACATTTGTCATTCAAAAGTGACCACGCAACTTGTTAGTTCCTACTACTCTACTGGATATCTTAATGTTTTATAACTCTTTTTATCTCAGTACAACAGCTATTTTATGTTTATGCTATGGCTAGAATGAACTGTAATGTCTCAGATGCCATGGGGGTACAAGCAGAGTTAACAATGAGTACATACCCATCAAAACTTTCATAAATAAACTAAGAAAATTGGATAGAACAAGCAGTTGTGTTTAGTTTTAATAGAAAAAAACAGTCAATGCGGATGATGGATTTAAAAGCACTTTCAGTATGATATTTCCAGCAGAATAACTGCAACTCATCCACCAAAATGTCCTATAAACTTTAATGAGTGTTTCAGGCTGGGGTCAATAGGCTGATATGGGGATTTTGTTAGCACAGTGTGCAACTAGCCAGCTTTGCAGCACTTTTCACTTAATAAGTGTCATTCATATTCCATAAATCTTGAAGTGTTTTACAAATGAAAGCAATTATCACTGTCCTTATTTTCCCTATGCAAAAACAGAACCATAAAGCTGCAGTGAACCTATTTCCTCAAGGTCACACAGCACAGTAGTTGAAAAGAAAACAGCAACAGCAATCCTGGTGTCCTTTGTATCCAGCTATCAAGGATCCCTTTTGCCCAATAACTTCACTTTTATGAAATTATTTGAAACAGCATCCTGAGTTCTGAAGGCAAAACTTGATGGTTAATAAATCACAGAGATCAGAGTATGAAAATATTTTTAAGACCAGATCCTTCCTCCTGCAAGTGCATGATGCTAGGGGTCAAGGGAGACGGCTGGTGAAATGACAAATATCAGTGTTTGAGTAATGCTGTAAAACCAAGGAGTAAAGAAATGTTATGGTTAGCCGAGAGATTAATGGCTCATGACTTGCCATGAAAATTCTTTTCTGAAAGGTATTGGAACTGCTTGATTAAAAGAGAAATCCTAGTGCCCACATCAGCCAGCACTTGCATAGACATCAAAGGAGAGGTTCCTTATAAGCCCATGAGAGATGCAGCACAGCTTGTGGCCCCTGGTCTGACACTCAAGCTCCTGCAGCACTGGGTCAGGCAACTCTGAGCTACAGCAGCACCCAGAACCAGGTCAGCATCTCCTGATGCAGACAGTTCATCCTTCCTGGCATGAAAGGATGGAAACAGCTCTGACAGAGGAAATCTCTCTCAGATGAAACTTGGAGCTTTCTGAGCCTCCAGACCTTCTGTCAATAGTAAAAGACAAGGAAGCATGCAAGAAGATCATGACAGTGAAAGAGAAAGAGGGAAATAATTTGTAAAATGCCCAAAGCGTAGCTCATATTGCAGAACACTGAGCTTCTTTCTTCTCAGTCCCCTCTTCAAGACTCACATTCAGTGTCTGAATGCACTACTCTTGGCCAAGGGGAGTGCATGTTCATGAGATAGCATGGAGAGAAAAAGGACAAACATGAAATGCCTGTTTCATCTTTCCCTTCCCTTTATTACAGAATGAGATCCTAAGAAGAAGGCACCGCTTCTGTGCCAACACATCTATTTGAGGGTAGGAAGGACTGATGTGGATTAGACTATTGCAGGGTTAAACTGCCTTTAAGAAATCTATTTAGGGGGAAAAGGGGAAAAGAAGGGGAGGGGAGGAGGGAGAAGAATATATGAAGATGAGACACCAGCTCTGTTCATCTTCAGCAGGATGATAGTGACAAACCATACTTCAAAAAGAAGCAATTAAGTGGGAGCCAGTCTCACTGCAAGTATGTTGAAAAGTCATGGCCTGAAGGTCTGGGCCTCAGCCAACAGGGAATTCACCAAAGGATTTGGGGCTCATTTTCTTGAGGCAAATTACTGTGAAGAATCAAGACTAAATTTGACTAAAAAACCAGTTGTGTCAATGCACTGTCATTTGCTGAACTGACTGAGAATCAGCACCAAATTTGGGCCTTTGGCCATAGCTCACAACCTCACTTTTTCATTTAGTCAGTTTTTTGCTAATGGGAACCTTAGCGGGTTTTTTGGTTGTTTTTTTTTTTCCTCCCTTTTCCCTTTTATTTGAATAATGTCTGTGAAAAACCATTTGCTTTCAGAAGGCAGTTAGTTTACACTGGAGGCAGCTGCTCTGTGAGCTCGAGCCAACCCTGTCCTGTCTTTGAATTCATTGCAATCTGGCCAGATTGTCACATATATTTTTAGTTTATGATGATCCTCTAATACAATTCCAGCTTCCACACAGAGTCCTTCCAAAAGTCTAGTTCAGGTTAATGAACTTCAGGCCAACTAACTTGCCATTAATCTTCAGGAAATATCCTTCCTCTCTGTAACACATGCAATGTCAATCAGTGTCCTGTGCTGAAAAGACCAACAGTCACACTGATCAGAAGCAAACAGTCCCACGAGCAGAAATAAAACATAAAACCTAAAAGCACATTTGACTCCCCCATTCCTTCCTCCCCTCAAAAGTAAGATGAATTTGGTCAAAGAAGGAAAAATTACTGGTTTGTTTAGTTCTTCAATACTTCAGCTAAGGACCAACACCTTCTAAAACTTCCTCACCATGAACAGATCCAAAATAAATGAGGAAAAAGAGTCTGAAAAGAAAAATGCCGAGGCTAAAGCTGCTTTTCCACCTTGGCTTCAGCAAGGAAATAGCACTGCACTGTGTTAATTATCACCTGCAAGACGGACAGGGAAGGAAGCCATGCATACACCTCGCTGAAACGGGGGCATTTCCAGAGGAATAAAGGAGCTTTTATTTGCCCCACGTAGGGCTGGAGGCACAAGGCTGAGAGGGGCTGGGCAGCCTGGCTCCATCCTGCTCAGACCTCCCAGTGGGGCCCATAAATTGGGATTGGCTGTGGGTTAAAGTGCCAGAAGACAGAAAGTGGAGCTGCGGGTGCGCTGCCATCCTGACAGAGAGGGCCTGGATCCGACTGGCACATGTGCCATGTCCCAAAAGGAGGTGTCACCTCCCTGCAATTGGTCACATCTAGAGGAGCCTATAAAACAGATTGCTCCGAAGCTACTGTCTGAAACTAGAAAACCTGGAGCCAATTTGCTAAACATAATTTATTCCAGGCCCTTTGTGGCAATAAACAGAGCTCTTCAGCCTTCTCAAACACACAGACAGTAAGGAGCTCTGTGCTTATGGGAGCTTTTTCAGATCATTCAGCTCAAACCTATCTAAATGCAAAATCTTGCATTCACAAATACTGTGGAGTTTCCGACTTCTCCTGGCGTCATGAAGTCCAGAGCTGAAACAACTCTGACCCATCTGCAAACACAGATTTTTAAATTGTATTCATGAAACTCTCACTTAATTCTGTTAAAAAATCCTTTATGGAATTGGAGGATAATTTAAAACCTGTTTCCAGCACTAGCTTTCCAAGGCCATTTAAAAATTCAGAACTTTATATTCCAATAAAGAGTTACGTCTCAGTTTTAGTGAATCTAACAGCAATGTTGCAAATTGTGACAACTGAAAATCTAGAGCAACCTAGTCACTATACGCTTATAAATTCATTATAAACTTAATGAGTAAGTTCCTTAAGCCATGTAGCTTCAATATGTAATTTTCTATCATTGATGAGAGAGAGGTTTTTCTTTCTTCTCCTCATCTATCCTTGTTTGAGGTCTTGGGATTTTATTTTATTTTGGTCTGTGGAGTCAGAAGAGAGCAAAAGATGTTCCTTCCAGACATCAACAAAATAGTATGAGTGGCCTTTCAGACAAACATATTGCTTTAAAAGATTTAAAACCAGCTACAAGAATAAACAAAAATCACCCCACCAACGATTTATATTTATTGAATGGTATATTATCTCTTAATCATCTCTTTATTAAGTATATGTACTAGATCTACAGGCACACAAATTTAAAGCACGTTACTTTAACTACAAGTATACAGATATGTGTGTCCAATGCATAATGTAGATGTCTCACCTTGAAATTATCATACAAATTCCAAAAGAAAAATTACTGTGGTTGTCTACTGTGTGGTTCAAAACTGTACAATAATTATGAACTGCATATTGAATTGTCTTTGTTAATAATGGGGGAAACTGTAAGCATACATGGCTCAGATTAGTAACTTAGAAAATCAAATAGACTAAAAATAAAACTACATCTTTAGACTTATTTAACATTCTTAACTTTATCTGCAATAACAAAGATGACATTTATCCAGAGCACAATGAAACTATGTTCTTGTACCCCATAGATAGATGGTCTGTTTATTTTTTGGCAGAAGATACTTTTCTCTTCATTGTGAAATCTCAGTTAAAGCTATCTCCATCCAAGAACTGGTAAACAGTATTATTCATCACTATTCTCCTACTTATTAAGTAGGTTTTGTGCTGTTTATAGTCTAGAAAATGTTCTCTTTCAGGATTCAGAAAAATACTGCTTTTTACACAAACCCCAGATCAGCATTACCCCACTTCCCAACACCAGGCGAAATTAATGAATAAAAATACAGTGATACAATCAAAAAACATTTTGTGAGGCTGCAGTAAGTGATTTTTTTTTTCATTTTGTTTTGCTTAAATCACTGGGTTTAGTGTACCTGGTATAGATGAGGTTTTGCCATAGAGGAGTCTTCATATTGTTAAATACCCAAACGATCAGCAAAGACTCTCAAGAAGCATAACCCAGCTTACAATGAGTTTTGCAAAACTATAAAGGCTTTAACTTTTACTGAGCTCCTCACAGGATTTACACACTATCCATTCAACACCAATAACTGGGCAAGAAAAATTACTGCTCTGATTCCCACTTGAGAAGAACCAAATAGAGCAAAGAAAAATTAAGGGTCTGAGAGACAATGAGGATGAAATTGAGGGAACAGAGTCAGCAAAAAATCTTATTGCAGAGAACCATCTGATAATAAATAAACCTCTCCAACAGAGAGAGAAAATACATTTGAGGATTACACTGGATTTTTTGTTGAGATAAACTCAACTCACGTAAAAATGGTGACTAAGTGAAATGAGAAAAGAAGAAGGAAGAACTCTCTTATTTTGTTTACTTTTTCATACTTTTCTGAAGGGAATCTACTGGTGGAAGTATTTTTAACAGGCATGTAGACTGTTTGGAGATAAATGCTGGTAGAAATGGTAGAAACTTTACAGAATGGTCTGTGTCACATTGCTCTGGAGAGCTTGTCTGACCATGAAATTTGCTGTTGGGCATCTAAAATTATACACATGGGAAATGAGCACTTCATCCTCGTAAGATATCAGGATATTTTTTGGGTCAATGTCAGAGGTCAGGATTACACCTGAAGATTTCACACAGACACAGAAGTTATCTCTTCAGAAAGTGGCAGATAAACAGCCATGCACACAGACATATTATTTATCATTGCAAATGGTGATTCTGAGAAATTTTATCTGTGGCATTATATCTTTTGGACATGTAACACATAAATCCAAGACTGATGATACAGCAAATGCTATTATCTAACCCTAATCATTTGTATATTGTGTCTCCTCAAAAAAAAAACCCAAAAAACTGGACCATAGCTTTTTACATTCTATAGTCTGTTTCTCAAACACAGTATCTATTGTTCAAGAAAAAGGATGGGATGGAAAGCAATTTGTCATCTGAAAATGATATTTCCAAGAGGAGGTAGGCACATAAATAAAATGTCTCACCAGTCAGATATAAAGCTAGGATCTTTTCACAGAAATATCAACATGCCTTTCACTCTAAAGTTAGATGCATATGTATCTCTTATGGATTCTTTTTTCCTCTTGTTTTCTTTGGGGAAGGAACTATGACTTCAGGTATTATGACCTTAACGACAGCTTTCCATAGGCTCTTTATTTAGAAGGACACTAGAATGCCCTACAAGTCTGATCATCAAAAAAAAAAAACCAAAAAACCCCTAAACAACAAAACCTAAACACAAGCCAAGGAAGAAAGCAGCGTAAGGCACGATTTAGCAACACATAAGAATCAAAAGGAGCCCTAAGCCAAACCTCAGTGTTACATTATTTTAAGTACAGTATGTTTCCCCAGCAGACCAAAAAAACCACTAACGCTATGAAAAGTGATTCTAAGATGAGTTTTCTAACTCTGGTATCCAAGAAAAGAAAGAGGCAGTAGCATGAAAATTCCTGGAGACATTAATGAAAAGGTAGACTAGACGGAAACCACTTTCTGCCAAGTACTGTGACGTCTGAAGGGTTTCAAAGAGAGACAGAGAATTTTCCTCTGAAATGTCTGTCACCACCTGCAGCACTTGGGGTGGGTTTGGCTCAGCACTGAGTGAAGGAGACAGGGAGACAACACTTGCAGGAAGCTTTGCCTGTGGAACAGCCTTGGCCTGCTTTGGGAAAATACTGGAAAGCCAGAAAAATGTCATGATGGCCATCAGAGAAAATAAATGCTCATTTTGGGGAGACCTGCCTGAGCTTTTAAACTCTAGCAGATTGCATTTGTCCTGCTGCAGCCTGAATTAACCCCAGGCAGCACTGTCAAGCCACCTAAACCACTGACCCTGCAACCACCATTCTTCTGCTGGAAGAAACATAAACCTACATTGGCCAACACAAAGGAAGGATTACAGTCTCATTTTAGCCTCCAGGAATTCCTGCCAGTGTTTTGCTATGGAAAAACCATTCTCTGTTATTTCCTTTCCTAGGAGACCTTCCAATATATGCAGCAGTGAAGCATCAGTCCTCTAGCAGGGACCAGAAGTCTGAACTGGCTGATATTTTTGGGCATTACCAGAAACTAGTGGCAATGGGGTATTCTACAGATTAGTTACTTGAACTTGCCCTACCAGGACTTTTGTACATTTGTGAAAAACCCAGCTTCATGGGAAGGTAGTACAGCACTCTGGTGAAATCTGTGATGTACCAAATCCAGAGTTAGTGCTCTGCAGGATGCAGCAGCAAGGTGGGTAACAGTGCATACTGTGAAAGGGAACAGCCAGCGAGTGGCTGCAGGGATTCATCTACAGATGTGAGCAGGTGGGGCTCTTGTGTCCTTGGCAATCCAGACCTCAGCCAACTCCTAGTGCTGTATGGCTCCATTAATTGCACACTATACAGCAATATATTACACATTTCAGCCATACACACATCTGAGGCATCACCAGCCAGCCAGCTCTCCAGCTGTGCCTCCCAGTGTGGGCAGGCACAACCTGCAGATCATGCACACAATCACAGCCCAGCAGACACTACTAAATCAAAAACTCAACCTAAACAACCCCAAAACAAACCCTTCCCAAAGCATAAAGAAATAAAGGAACAAAGATTTACATTTACATAAATATTTAAAATGTTAATTTCATTTCACAGCCAATGCTTTATTGTGCTAAAATTTGTAGCTAGATTATCTGATGTAAGCATTAATATACTGCCAAAGAGTTTGTAATTTTGTTTAAATGCTTGCGGGCACTCACAGCTGTATCTAAATTCTGTGAGACTCCAAGATAAAAACAGAATTTTACAAACGTTAAGTAGAGGGAACTGCATGCTGTAGTTGGCATCTTAATATAATTTAACATTTTTTTATTATTTCTATTTTACAAATCCTAATAGGATGTTTCCTTAACTGCCAGTACTATTTAGTTTATTTTCAGCTTTTTAGAAGTCAAATCATAACTTTCAAAAGAATTCAGGATAGTAGAGTTTAGCAATGGTTAAAAAATGTGTACTTCACACAGCAGCTGGGCTTTGATCAAATCGGTTTGCTCTATATCCAATGGCATACTTTCCTAAAATTCCTTTCATCAACGTATGGCCTTATTATTTGCTGCACTGTCAGTGAACTCTGTACAGCACAGTCTGCAGGATTTAATGTATAAACTGCACTATAGGGAAAGACATGCCGGAAGGATTTTAATTTACACTTCCAACAAATTGATTTAATAATTCATGACTATATGCTTGAAGTGTATTGAAGGAAGGTTTTTTTAATGCGTTGTCCAACTAATTTTGGATCAACATTTTGTGCAGCCAAAATGTAAAGTGATACACATTTGAATGTGTACACTGCAGAGCAGTGATCTCTCTCAGCCCATTAACCCAGTTATTTTATTGTTAGGCTGAACACATTTGCTTTCTTCTTGGTTTTTTTTAACATTCGATTTCATTTAAATCTGGAGTATATGTGACAGAGAATCAGCAGAGCCTCTATAAAAAATCCCACATGTGAGCCTACACAAGTCACTGACTCAATGGGGACTTGTTCCTCTTGATGGGTTTCCCTGAGGTGCTCATCATCACAGCATCTGAGCAGTTTAAAAGCTTTATTGCCTCTATTCTCTACCCTCTATCCTTGTTAGAGTTCACTGGATTTCTTTTAATGCTACCACAGGAGATGACATCCCTTGGATAAGGTCACACCAGCAGTCAGGACCAGTACCCACATCCCTCTAGTCACACAGACAACCTTCACCACAGGGACAACAGACTTGTAACTCCTGCAGGGAGATCCATGACTCACATGTCACTTCTTCCAGTGTTTTATTCATGATTTAAGTGATTTTAAGTGCAAACTGCAGAAAATTACAAGCAATCACAGTTTCATTTTCTATAAAGAACTTCACAGATCTGCTAAGGAAAAACTCACTGCCAGTATGGGTTCAGACAGCAGGTTATCAAAGCTTTAACAGTCCTGTGTCCTCTGATCATCAATTTTACCATTTTCAAGGGTTACAACAAGCTGCTATCTATTCAGACCCTCAAAAAAACTTTCTGTTTGTGTCACAGCAGAAATCAATTTATATTTGGTGCAATAGTTGTTTTGCTGGTCTATTTTTAAGCTGCTTTGTGAAGGGTGCTATCATGACAGTTCCTGGAATCTGAAAAAGCCATACTGAAAAAGAAACCAAGAATTCAGGCATCACCTCCTCCATTCAATACAGAAATACTTCCACTTTAGTTTAAAATCACAAAAACTTTCCTTTCTTTCCTGTCTCGTGAGGACAAAGTGAGAGCATAGTGTGCAAGGATGAATCAGTATTTCACTGAAAAAAGCAAAGATTTTTAGATGGTTAACCAGTTAGATTCCATAACCAGAAGACCAATACTAAAAAGGTATGATGCAAAACACTTCCCATTTCCTTTTCCCCAGTAGTCACTTGTCCCCTAAGATGATGAGGCAATCTCAATCTTGAGGGAGCTCTGAGGCATCATTCCCTACAAGGATTGTCAACACTGAAACAGGAGCTCAGAGAAGTCATAGATTCTCCATCTTTGCAGACATTTGAAGCTTAACTGGACATGGCTCTAAGCAATCTAATCCACAGCTGAAGTTATCCATCCTTTGAAATACAAAAGAAACCATATGACTTCCTCAGGTCTCTTTCAACCTTAATTTTCCTACTACTTACTCCCTTTAGCAGTTAATGGACAAATGAATAACTGAACTGAATCACACAGTGAAGGTCTTGCTCAACATCCAACACACTTCCACTTAAACTTAGATGTCTGACAGCCATCAAATGACTTTTTTTACTCTCTAGTGATCTAATCTTCTCAAACTCTTCTGATAAAGGCAATGTCTACCTGATCTGCTTACGAATTAACTACTTTACACTATTAAAATCTGACTGAAAACAGGACCACTTTTCTTTTATAAAACTGTCCAAAAGCTGAAGCAATTAAAGAACTGATTCATAGGCAGATAATAAACCCCTGTATCAAGAATAGCAGTGTGTGCATAGAAGTGGAGTACACACAGCATAGGTACAGGCACTGCATTATCAGTATCACTTAATTCAGTATCTCACAGCTCCCAGGTACAGTTCACCCACATGGTCCTGGTTTGAAAACTAAGCACAGAACTAAATGTCAGAATTAGACAAGAAGGGGATTTATTCCAGGACTCCCCAACTGGAGTTTGAAGAAGCTGGGTGAAAAATGCCACTGGATGAACTGAACCACGCCAATGACTTCTGCTCACCCAGCACACAAGACCATCTGTGTGCTCCAAGCTGAACTCTCTTTTCTATCCAGATAAGCAACTCCTTCCTGCCAGTCTATTATCTCCCAGTGGCACCAAGAAGTGGAAGCCATTGTAGATACCACATTAAATATTTCTCAATGTTGAGGGGGGAAAATGCCTAGAAAGGAACTGGGCTCCATGCTGGCTTAGACAGAAAAAGAAATGTGCTGGAGAAGATTAAGTTGAGTTTCTACAGCCACAGCTGAGCAGGTGGCAAAGACCCACCACAGGTGCTTGTTCCTTAGAGGATTCCACTCCCTGGTAAAACAGCTACTCCTCAAAGAAACCAGGGCTTGAAGATATCCAGGACTGTTCCTGTCAGATGAGCCTTGTGTAAGTTTATGAAGCCTCGGGATCACCATGATTAACTACCTTCCTTAAGCCATTCCCCACCAGGCTTTAGTGCTTTTAAACCACTGACCCCTTGAATTAAAGAGAGAGATTTCTCTTTTCACAGCTGTGACTCAACACAGGAAGGAATTCAGAGACATCTGAAAACAAAGCCAGGCAGAATTTAAAACAAAATCCTTCAATGACAGATTTAGCAAGTGATGGGCACAGCTGGAGCTTACAAATATAACTAAGCAAATGAGCATGCATTATACAACAGCCTTACATAGACAGATCCTACAAAGGGCAATTTCCTCACAAGGTACTGCAAAAACCAAACTGCTATGAATAAATCATCAGAAAGACAAGATATTGGCTGTTCAAAAGGATTCTGAGTCTTTGGGTCCTTCAGCAAACTAAATGGTAACCACCCCTAAAATGAGATATGTGACAACCAATTAAGCAACTTAAGCCTTGATTTTTAGTTATTTTCTATTTAAATCACAATGCAAAGTCAAAATTCCTGTGCCTAGAGAAGAACAAAACACTACTAAGGTACTTTTCAAAACTTATATAATACCTTTCATACATTCAACTTAAAATATACAGACAGTAACTAGTCATTGAGTCATTACAAAGGAAATGTGTCCCTACTATTTATGCTAGGGAAGCTGATGCTAAATGTACTCAGCAGATATTCTAGGAGGAATTGAAGTGAAAAGAAGAGTGAAATTAGATACTAACAGCTAATTATCAGTGTCACTATCTTAAACACGACATGCTTCTTTCTACCCAGTCAAATGGGCTACATGACACAGCATACCAGTTTTAAGAAGCAAGCACAAGTTTGTAGACAAACTTTATAAAATGCAACAAATATCTTGAAGATAATCAAGCATGAGGAATTGACCACCTCCACACAGTACTGCAAAGCAAAACAACAATGACTACTGAAAATTCTATTTCCCTTGTCTGCCTGGCTGGGTTATGTGACTTGCATTAATGGCACGGGGAATAATGTACTTCCACTCAGACCCAGGACTGACTGATGTCAAACGAAGTTCAACCATTCATATTAATGGGGATCAGCATTTGTCTGAGGGAATGGAAGCCTCTCAGACCTCAGGGTCATGAATTGACAAGCTATCGAACATTTTCTCTGTAGTGCTGACCATCCTCCATCCCACTGAGCTCAGCTGTCTAGACCCTTAGTCCCATTCCAGCTGCTTTGTGCTCCTCCTGAGGCACAGAGAGAGCTCATTACAGATTCTTTCTGTGTAATGTGCAATGTGGGCTGAGGTCTCACAACTCCCTTTCTAGGAAATGCAGAATAGTCATAATTCTCTGGACCCCAAGAAAAACACGGAGACATAAATGCAAACTGTGAGTTTTGTTATTCTGGAGGTCTGTAATTGACTAAGCCAGATGGTGACAGAAGTACCATTAATGCCAAAAATAAAAAAGCCACTGAAAATATCACCTCAAAAGAACAAAGACGACTGATAAATTGTACCAAGAAAACAATTGTGAAATTGCTGTTGTCTCATGCCACTGATACACTGGGAGGATGAAAAAAGCAGCTTTTCTTACAGACGGACTTTCTGGAAAAATACATTCTCACAGAACTTATTCTTGAATGGTTTCAGAGTATCTATAAGCTCATGGGTTGTAGTCATGCTAATGATCAGCAAGCAGGAACTTCAGACAGCTGATACAAGTCTGTAGCTGATATTATCTATCAAAACTTTGAAATATGCAAAAGAAGCCACTGCAGCAGAGTTTTGGTCTTCTTAATATCAAGTAGAGCAATTTTGGGAGTAAGGACAGTTATAATTTTCACCATCATCATTAATCCTAATAATATTAAGAACAGCCATACTAACAATGATAACCGTAGCTTTTTTCCTAAACTTTTTTGGCAATAAAAAGTCTGCCAGATGCAAATTTAAGTTTTATGGATGATAAGAAAGTCAGCTGTTTCTAGTGACTTTAACAAGTTACAACCCAGCTCTGGTAGACAGGACATGCAGAGTGAGTGAATGCAAAAAACCCACTCAAGCCCTGGCGTCTCTGTTTTTTTAGAGGCACCTTCAGCCACACTCTTGTTTTTCAGAAGTGCTTGTGTAAACATTAAATACCACAGAACAATAAAAGGATAAGAATTCAGCATGCAAGGCCAACCCCAACAGAGGATGAGACAAATGATAAAACAAGATTAAAATAAATGCCTTACGTGCATAATAAATTTCAATATCATGAGTCACTAAACTGACCCATGAACTATAACTTGACCATGCTCTTTTAATTGTTCCACATAAGGATCCACTTTCTGAAAAAGAAGAATATCTTTGGCAGACATAGTGCTACAGCTGTTTTTTTCTTTACCAATAGTATATGTGTACTGTAGTGCAAGTCATGGAACTTCAGTTCTGCTACAGCAAGAAGCATGGAGGATGTAGGAGATATGCAGCTAGAACAGAAAATGCCTTCTATATGTACTTGGAGAACTACCAGAAGAAATCACTACAAAACAAAGATCTATTCCTCACGGTCATGTCAGGTGAAATATAAAAGCTAAAAAGGCAAGACTGCAAACCTATGCAGTCAGTAACTGAGAAAGTAATCACATTCTATCTTCTTTCAGCATTAAAGTTGTCTCTCAATTTTCTTTCCTTAGCAATATGGATCACTAAACATATTACTAATTTTCTACATTTAAGCAGTTCTGGGTTTTATCCACCTTCAACACTCATTTCCTGTTCCAGAAAAATCTTCTCACACATCCCCCTACTTAAATAAGAATATAAAAATGTTTGTAATGGCAAGACTGAAGGCTCATCCCGTCTAGTAGTCTCCTTTCAACAGCAAGAAGAATAATTATAGAACATTTACATACGATATTTCCCTACCCTTAGTGCTCCCCCCTCCATCTATTTTCAGCTCAGGAGATTTCCTGAGCCTATTGTGGCCTGTCTATTTTGCAACCCCCAAGTAGATATCACTTTCAAGTACTTGTCCAGTATCCCTCTGAGCCCTTGTAAAATTCTTGCATCTGCAACACCATCTGGCAAACGAGTTTATATGTCTGCTACCCAATGTGTGAAGAACCACTTCCAATACCAACAGTGCAATGTGATAATGTATTAATTTCCCCTCATACACCACCACCTTCATAGTATTAGCCAGAAAGTAGATCCCAGCGAGCAATAAAAAAAAAAAGAAAATTCTGATTTAGTTGTGATGATCATCCAACTGTTTCAACATTAGCTGCATTACACATGTTACCTCATTATTTTATTTTGTATAATTGTCTCACTGAGTGAGTGGGAAATAAAGTGAAAATTGGTCACGAGAAAGTTAAGAAGGTGATAGTAGTCATCAGTTCTAATGAGTGTTTGCTGCCAAAGAAAAATATCTTGCTACAGTCACTGCACAAAATGAGATATAATATTTCACAACTAAATCTTTGGTGAGAATCCAGGATCAGCTTTGAACAACGTAAGTTAAATTCAACAGAGTAAGTATTTGCCAAGGCTGGCAAATACATGGGTGGGGCAAAACCAGAGCTGAGATCAGTGGAAGACAAACCCTTCAGGTTTCACAGCCATCAGTGGCTCAGCACTGGCAGCAGAAGGGTTCCCACACATGAAGTGGTGAATACCTGCAGGCAGGTGGGATGGAAAAGGCATCCCAGCACCCAGCAGCTGGGGAGATCTGTCACGTCTCTCCTTGACAAGGCCCTTTGCTCTCTCACACTGCAGTAAAATTCACTTTTTGTTTACTGAAATGGCCAGGTTTTCTCATATGCACAACTTTTACTCTAATAAAGGCGGCATGGGGGTGAAGGGTTTTACTTCTGCACCTGTTTATAATGTATCTTTAAAATCTTCCGTTTTCAAAATTACTGAATAATTTAAGATTAAATTGTGCTTTAAGATTTATGCTATAAACTGACTATGAGGAAATAGACTTATAAGCTCTATTAATCTTCATGTTTTAAGGTGTGAGTGATGTAAGAAACACCATCTTGCAATACAGAACAGTAAAATTGTGAAGATTTATGCCTTCCGTTGAAACATCTGGTTTTACCCACCCTTGGTGCCAGAATGGCAGACTGGATGAGCTGCTTGTTTATTCCAGCCAGGCATTTCCCTGACTTCTGGACTTTATGTTATAAAGACATGATGAACATCTTACTCCCACTGGAGAATTTCTACTCTCATGAAGTCAATAGGTCAGAACTCTTGAAATTTACAGCTCATGAAAGGGATTGCTCGTTTGAGTTTGCTAGATTCTAGTGCATAAGTAGACAAATATAAATACTTAAAATAATTGTACTTTATGTACTCCATGCTAGTGCTTCATATAGGCATAGGCATTATTTTAAAGGCTTGTCAGAACACAACTTCATTAGCAACAGAGTGAATCATGAGGGGTAGGAAATATCCAAAAGGATTACATCTCACAGAACTACAACAGTAAGCCCTATCAAAAAAGTTCCTTTCATTCTACAACAACAACAAACTTTTCAGCCAGGCATTATAAACTATAATTATTCCAGAGGATCAAATTAGTTATATTTACTTAGAATTCTGAATAATTTCATTATTTTCACTACATCTTTAAAAAGTCAAATTGCAAGTTAAGTTAGTATCTGCAGTAGATCACGATAATTAATGTAAAGGCATGTCTGTTACTGCCTAATGAGTTTCAGAATTGTTTCAAAAAATACGCACATTCAAAAATTTCATGACTTTATCAAAAACTAATGTTGAAGCAATGATGAAAAGCATTACACTTTCTGAAAAAAAGTCTTCATTAGGTTTTAAAACAGAAAAGTTACACTGCCTTTTTCAATTGCAGCTACTTTTAAGATTTTCCAGAGGTAGCTACAGTTTGGCTTTGACTCTACTATTGCAAAGTGCCAGAAATACCAAATTATAGTAGGGAAAATGTTGTGTGTGCACACATGTATGTGTTTGTCTACAGTCTGCATGAGCAATTGAAAAACATCCAACATACACACACAGCAAATCGCATAATTAAAACTTACTCCTTTGCAGAAGAAATTTGTCATTTAAGTAGAAAATAATGGAAGGACAGCAGAGATTTCTCAGTGTAAAACATAATGCTTCATTTAATGAGTAATCCCTGGAGCATACGGGTGTTTACCTCACTCTGGGCAAACTCAAGTGCATAGACAGACAATTACAATGCTTCAGCTGATGTATGATAACTTGTTATGCTGCTGTAATGCAGTCACATTCTTTCATGGCCTTAAAGAGTGCATTTCTGTATTTTCTTCCATGCCAATACAACTTTTGTTTTTGCAAGCTTAAATGGCTGTAAGATTTCTGCATGTTTAAAGTTAGAATGCCTGAATCTGAATACACAAGGCCCTGGAAACTTAAAAACTGGAACCTCTGTCTGCAGTCTCTCTGACTTTGGCAGGTACATTGTCTACATCCACTGTGCCTTCAGAAAAATAAAATATTAGTAATTTTTTTTAAGAATGAAGAAATTTTGCTCCAGGAAAATCATAATACAATTTGGTTGCGTTGCGTCTTACATGAATAATGGCTGGACACCAGACTTATTTACATGACCCATTGAAAACAATTCAAAAAGAATTTTAATATGTAGATATAGGCTGGAGATTAATAGTAAATGCTGGCAAATGGTTCCAGACAGACTCCAAGTTTTGCCTTGGGAGAATGGCAAAAGGAGAAAATATATTGCTAAAGCCTCTCTTCCCACCACTTTTATACTGCTGCCTCTTGTCAGAGTGTAGGGTGCAAAGTTCTGAGACTGGTATTTGGCAAAAGCATAGCTTAAATTATTAAAAAGAAAAAAAAAAGAGGAAAAAAGAAAATCTAATGTAACTGCTTTGGTCACTCACACACAGCTACTGAACACCTCCTTTAGTGCCATTAGTCTTCACTTCTCCATGAAATGTGTGAAAGCTGAAGGCAGTACTTCAAACTATCAATTTTCTATGCTTTTAGACACTATATAAAAATCTTATTTTTCTAGTCCATATTACTGGACAAGGAAAGTTAAAATACAGAGATTAGAAACTCTACTGCTTGAAAATATGGAGAATTCTAGAATCTCAGAAATGCCCACACTTCTGTATTTCTTTCAAATAAATTTCTTTCAAAATTTATTTTATTTGATCCAAAATTCTGGCTGTCAATGTAAAAGGAATTTTAAAAGTGGTTTTAATGTTCTTCTATTCATAACAATCTAAAGATATAAAAGATGAATAATTCACAGAAAAGTAATCCATGCACACTCAGATACACAGTATAGATGCTTGTGCTTTATTCCACAAGAACGTCTTACAATTCATAGATCCTGAGTATGAGTTTCCAGGTTACTATGAACTTATTTCTTAAATATTAATAACAAAATGTATTTAAGAAGTTTTCTTCTCTTTTTTTTTTAACGAAGCTGAAAGTAGCAATCAATGATCATCTATGCTCTTTGGCATATTTCACACAAGAGACCCCTGATAATAAACCATGGCTGAAATATCAAATCTTACCTCTGTTAATGATAACTACAGCTGCACTCAAAATCTGCTGCCCTTGATATCAATTACATTCCCACAGGAATATAAATCTCCAGGTTTTAAGAAAGGTATTTGTCTCAGGGCTCTGGAGAAATGCACAGCTTTTTTGTTTGATGCTGCCTGATAGTATTATTGGGTTAACATGATGAAATAGACTTTCTTTTTTTTTTTCCATGAGCTTATCTAGTCTCACATTATTAATCTGAAAACAGGCCAGAAGAGAAAACAGGAAGAGAGATACAACAAATTCAGAGCTCAAATATGGTCATTTGTGCCATTGCAGATCTTCAATAGAAGCAATTTAGTCCAAGACATGGGAATATTGAAAAAGAAACATTATGAAGAGAGACTACTGAAGGCTGTTTCCTATCTGTTAGAGATCAAAGAGGATCAGAGCAAATATGAAACTGTCTTGTAGCTGAGGTAATAATGTACCGAATGATCTTGAAATGTATAAAAAGCTATATTTCTACCTTTCGTTTTAAAAGGTGAGCAATTTAATCCCCTGAGTAATCCAACAATGACAATCCCAAAACTGTAACATATAATTAAATTCAAAACCAAGACCTATTCCATCCTTGAATTGAAATTATTCCTTTCATCACAGTAAAGCCCTGTTGTTTTTAAAACCTAGTGTCTATATTTATTTAATTTAATTCATAAGCCCCTGGTTATCACTGTAATTTTACTCATACTTTTTTTTTTTTTTAAACTCATTTTTTTTTACTCAATTTACTCAATTTTACTCATGGGTTATCTAATGT
Organism: Peucedramus taeniatus; assembly: GCA_013400575.1. Taxonomy (NCBI): domain Eukaryota; kingdom Metazoa; phylum Chordata; class Aves; order Passeriformes; family Fringillidae; genus Peucedramus; species Peucedramus taeniatus. The sequence goes on from WBNO01032601.1 coordinate 24,406, forward strand.
GCACTGCTATAGCTGTTTGAAGTGTATTTCCAAAACCAGAACAGAACTAAGACCCAGAGACACATCACCGTCTCTTGCAGAAATGTCACTCATGCTATGAATAAAGCATAAGCTTAGAAAAACATCATCACCCAGCAAACAAATAGCATTTACTGAACCAAACACATGTGTCTGGAGCTGTGCTCACCAGCTAATTGGAGGCAGATTCTTGTGCCGTGCCACAGGCAGCTGAGAAACTCCTCGAGCTGGTCATGGAGAGTTCAGCACGCTGTGCAAGGGCAATTGCCAAACTCTGGGGCAGGAGGCAGGGCCAGAAATCCCAGAAAACAGGCTAGGAAACAATGCTGTCATCTGTCACAAGCACCCCCGACAGGGAGAGGAAGGCAGCAAGGACAGGGGCTGGGCGATGCTGCTCTGGAAGCTGCAGTGAGCCACTGCAAGGCTGAGCCCTGGTCTAGGGGACGGCTGGGGCTGACCACAGGGACATGAAGGGTAGGTGACACCAAGGAAGGATGATGGCTCCTGAGCAAACAAGACCAGCACATGTTCCTGCAAGAGATGCCCCACACCATCCCTGCCTATGTGTTCAGCTGTGTCCAGCCAGGCTGGTGCAAGACTGAGGTGGGGATACAATGGAAATTGGGATGGGTCTTCCTCAGATCTGGAGGAACACTTAGATTACACTGAAATTATTCATTATCTAAACAGCAAAGTTGAATGGGAATAGGCATACCTGTAGCTGGCAGACTGCCTTATCCAAGGACACTATCAAACTCAGTCACAGGAGACCCGAAGACAGAGGGGGAGAAAAAAGCACCTAATTCTAACCTAATTCAACATGATGTTGAATTTAGAAAGTGAGGTAGCTAGGTATGTCCCTGGTATACCCGAAGACAGAGGGGGAGAAAAAAAAAAAACCAAAAAGCAAAAGAGCAACCAAAATAGTCAAGTGAACTCTTGAAGAGCCTATTCTACAAGCAAGTAATGAACTGACGGGTACATTCACTGGGATCTGGCCCAGCCTCATTTCCAAGCTGGAGGACAGAAAATTTCGAAACTCTGCTACATCCCTTCTCTTCTTTCCTGTGTGTCAGACTAACCCCGACCCAGAGTGCATCTTCTAGCTCAGTCTTGTCCAACATATGGTTCCAGGCAGGATGTTGCCTATAAAATGCTTTTGCACTAATTCCACAAATTAGAGCATTCAAAATAAAAGCAGAGCTTTCTGAGGGGGACCAAAAGGCAGCGCTGCCTTTCTGACAGAGACGTGCCATCAGCCAAGGCTGGGAACTCATTCGTGACTGAGGTACTGAGCTAACGTGTCTCCAAAAACAGTAAGGGACCCCATCAGCCCTGTGGATCTTGATTTACCCACCTGACAGCCCTGTTCTGCCCTGCTGGGCTGAACTTTGCAGAGCATCCCTGCAAGAAGCACCTGCAAAAGGAGGGGAAGGGAGGAACACTTTGGGCTTGGTAAAATAGGTTTAATAGAGTTGGAAATAGCTGAGGTGATTACCCTGTGTGAACTAAGGAACAATACCCAAACAAAAGACAGTCTGACACAACTGTCAAAACAAAGTTAGTTCTGAAAGACATCTGACAAGGCAACATCTATTTTAAAAATCCTCAGGATATTAACTGCATATTTATGTTTTGTATTAAGAAGACAAAACATCGTGAAAACAGCTGAATTTAGCACAAACAATAGGCAAATAAATACAACACTAGTGCTTTAAAATAATTAAATAACCATTTGTTCTTGCATTTATGTTGCTTCTAAATACTGGCAGAATTCCTTCAAATAAACAAGCTGCCAGGTTTTTTGTTTTGTTTTGAGTTTTTTTTAATTTTTAAAGATTACATGTGGGCAGTAATTTAGGCAAAGTTGGACACTTGTTCCATTCATCTGAAGTGAAAAAAAGCGACACATCTATCACGCTGCATTTTCACTCTTCAGAAGCCAAAACTAGGGCCCTCCAGGGAACAAAAAGTTTAATTATAAACTATCACTGTAAAACAAGATAGATTCTCAGCCATATCTCTGGGAACACATTCAATACACTAAGCCAATAGAATGTGATATGCATTTTTTTTTCTCTTTTTCTTTTTTTAATGCAAGACCATGGCTCTTTTTTTTGGTGTGAAAGGAAGAAGTCAGCAAAATAGTGATCAGTTAGAGACACAAAGTTTGTTGCAAAATTATGTTCATAATAAAGTCAGTGATTCTTCAGAATCACAAGAACAGAAAAACAAAAGCAGTGTCACTAACTAGCAATCTATTTGTTGTTTAAATGGAGCCTAAATTTGTGCTGTGTAATACTGAGAAAATATAAAGAGTCACAATGCAAAACCACATTGTAGTTTCCAGTTTCTATAGAGCTTTTTATAATATTTTTATCAATTGTGAAAGCAGAAGTGTCTGAACAAAAAACAGAATTACCCCCATATTACTTTTTCACTTTTCACACTCCTCACCAAGCAAAAGTAGGGGGTTTATTCCATTATCTCCTTTAGAATTATTTCTTAATAGCACATGATGATAGTCGTTTCATTTCTTTGCACAGAAAATTACCCTAACAGGAATTTTGTTAATAAATGACGTTTAAATTTTTAAAAAATTTGAAAGTAGTAGTCACAGTTGTACAACTCAATACCAACTATTTAGCTTCATTAAAGACTATTTAGTAAGACTGCATTTTATATTTCCGTTGTGCAGCAGAGAGGAAAATGAGTTATGTCATTAACACTGTCACCAAGGTCAAGCCCCATAGGAATCCCTATGAATTCCTTCTAAAATCCCGTGTAGATCTGTAAACTATGATCTTACCCACCACACTGGTGAAGTGTGGAGCTTATTTTAAACAACTGCACACTGACAGCCTCACTCTGTTTTCACAAAGATGAACTGGATCTCTACAAAGGCATGGAGCCGTGGCATCACACAAGAGGTGTCCATCAGGTAAACTGATTCTCCTGAGCAAACAACTCTCAGAAGTAAACATGAAAGCTTTGTACTGAATCTAATTTAGGTAAATAAATTCTGAAGACCCAAACATGGCATTAAAAATGAAGATTAATTTATCTTTTCCAAGAAAGATGTCTACTTAGATCACATATATAAACTGGTACAAATACTATTACCATGGTAATAATATTGCTCATGTTCAATATTTTTGAAGGCTTTCAAGCCTCTTGAGATCATGCAATTTCTAAACATGATAAAATGAAAATGCAATTATTTTGCCTCAATAACTATGCTTAATACTTTAGAAAAGCTTACAGTTGTGAACAGCAATTATCTAATTACTCATTCTCATTTTCATCTTCTTTTCCCAGCAATTAACTTTGTGAATACCTTCACTTTTTTAATGAAAGTAAAAGTTATTTACAATATATATTCATAACAAAGTCTCCAGTATGGAGCTGTATCAGAGTAATGCAGAGAGGAATAAGGTGTGTGTTGGTGCGTGTCCACTGATTTCCCTGAAGTTGCACTAAATTAGGTAGAAAAGGATCACGACCACATGACCCTTTAATACTGGTGACATTTGTGGTCACTAGTACACAAATACTCCATTTCTTGTCTTAGTTCCAGCTGTAAATTCTTTTGACAGAACAATTAGCGAGCACATTCATTCAGATAATTTGAGTCAAAGTAGAGTTTGTATTTAGTTACTTTAGTGTAAAAATATTTGATAATATCACTAAGGCTCAGACTCACCTCCATTCAATTCAGGTACCTGAAAAATAGGAGGTGGCAGCTTGAAGCTACACACATAACCAACAGAGAGGAACAGTAACCACTGGAAAGTGAAACTACCAACCTGAGCAGCGCAGTGCCTTCTCATTACTGCAAGGCTCAGATTCAGCAGTAAAAATGTAGGTCTATGCTAACACTTGTTTATATATTTCACTACCCAGACCAAATAAATGCTTCCAAAGTCATTAAAAACATTACTTGAGCTTTGTTTCTCCAGTTCTAAATCTACATGTAGTTACTTCATTACTACATAATGCCCTTTACTGAACAATCACAAAAACCCCTGACATATCTGAGCATGGTCCTCTGCTGTAGGAGGTAAAGAATCCCTCCAATAATTGTGTAATAGGTTCTTGTCCTCCTGCTACTAAGTCAGAAAAGTAAGTCAGTGATGTTAGGTGTTCATGTCCTTCCTGTATTCTCACTTGAGAGAAAATGAACAAAAATGTCAGTTTGCTCAACACAGATTTCTGCGCAAATGAACTGCAAAGACGACGTGGCCAAGAACTGAAAAGCTGCAAAAATTACAGCTGGAATGAATGTGATGGAAAACAAAGTGTTTCTGCCTCTTACTGTAAAATTGTGAAGCAGAGAAAAAAATAAAGGCAACCTTTAACTCAGCTAATTTAAAAATAACAAGACAATGCTTCTTCTTCCTTGGTGTCTTTCTCAGCCAGTGTCCACCCTCTGCAGGAATGACTCAGGAGTCCTGAGGAACACATGCTTTCTGATTTGCATGACTGCATGATCCAAAAGTGCAGCCTAGTGCATACATATTAGAGAATGTGAAGGGATGGAAGTGCAGACAGTGATCTTTTGGGATGCTGATAATGCAAGCACTTGTAAGTCATATCTCACTGTTTCCGATGGGGGAGAGAATGGCTGCAAATCACTGAAACATGATAGATCTACATGTCTTAGTGATTTATTATTATTCCTGTTGAAAATAATAACAGCTTTATTCAGTTATCCATATAGATATACCTTCTGTGCCCAAGTAGCTATAAGAGGCTTGATTGGTCCTGTATACTATTGAGGGTTCCATCCCTGCCTACTCTTTTCTTCCAAAGCATCCAAGTGTTCTGAGCAGTGGTTGTCAAAGAATCAGACTAGACAACAGAATTGCCATGTTAGGTACCAGAAGTCTTCTGAAAAAGTGGCAGAATATTGCTGTCCTGGATATAGAGGAAATGGAATGGGGAACATGCCCCACTCCTAGATTAGAAACTGAAGGCAAAAAGAAGAAAAATCTCACTTTTTCTTTCTCCCAACCTTTTTCATTTACAAAATTTGTAATTCTGTTCTTTTTATATACATACATTTGCAAATGTAACTGAAATAAACTGATTCAGGGAACTGAAAACATATCACTACTGGTTTTTGTAAAGCTCATATTAGTCAAACCATCCGACTAGCTTGTGATACTACTTCTGTCACTGAGATTTGGGTAAAGAGCAGAGCAGCTTTCTCCTGGAAGGTCCCAGCACATTTCACTTAATCTTCTTCCTCCCACCCTGGGTCTCACTCACATATTTCAGTTTATCTCCCTGTGTGGCCATACTGGGAGCATTCTCAAGCTAAACCCACAGGAAAGAAACAGAGAAGAACAGGAACCATGCAAGAGCCTGCCTGGACAGATTGAATAATGCTCCCAATTTGTTAAGATGACTGAACTTCCCCAGTGTTATTATTTTATCATTCCTTTGAAATCATAACTTAATACTTTTATTCTCTGTGAACTAGTACACTAAACACAGTTACTTAATGGTGAAGTATTAGAAAAACATTATTGTAAACATATAGTAATAATGTAAATGCACTGACATATGCTTATGATTATTGTTATAAATACCTTTTGGGAAAGCCATATCGAATTTATAAAATTTGGCTTTAACCATGGCCCAAAATTCAGGGTTCTGTTAAACACATTCAGCCTGAATCTTTCTGAGTCTCCTTGTGAAGAAAGGATAGGCTTTCAAAACAGACTGAGCCTGGCCATAACACAACAGGATCAGAGACATACTTCTCCTGCAAGGAAAAGCACTTCAAACACCAGGGTGCCAGTCTGTCAGCACTTATCACTCAGTGGGTTATTCTATCTTTCCAGCAGATTCCCCTTCCAAACTTATACTTCATCACACTCCTGACCTTGCTGCATGTGGCCCTTCAGCAGAGTTCAAGTCTGCCCTGTGTAAGACAGGGAAAGTTTATTCACCACTTCTCATTATCATCTCAGAGACTTGTTCATTGTAAGCCAGAATTATTTACCCTGCTGCTTTGGGGGCGTTCATGGAGAAGGAAGAGATGAAGAAAAGTCTAACCAAGAAAATGTTATGCTGCAAAGAAAATGAGCAAAAATCTTCCCTTTCAGAAGTAAATGATTGCTTCTGCTCTTGTTTGGTGAGCAACTTTCCGTCCAAAAATGGGATGGAAACTGAGGTGGCCAGACCATTTTGTGCTCCAGCTAATACAGTGTTTCAGATCAAGAAAAACAGGCAAGGCTGCATCAACTCTGGCCTGCCTCGTATGGACACTTTTTCTTTTTTTTTTTTTTTCCCCTTTGAAACATTCCATTTGCTGTTCAAGCCAAGACAAGAAAAGAAACATTTTTAACCTTAAGGGTTTGACATAAGCCTACAAAATTAAATAGCCAGGACTAAAGTGAGGCAGGTTTTACAGTTCTTAAGAGGCTATCCTTTGTTCCTTCCTTAACAGTACATTATAGCCAGGGAAAACTTTCCAAGCTGAAAGCAAACAGGCAAGAGCAGATTCAACTGCCTTTATTTGAACTGAAATCTATGCAGGTCAGGACCACATGGTACTAAATACTCTACAAATAAAGAGCAAGTATCAATACCTTCCCTGATGAGCTTACATCTAGGAAGATAAAACAAACAGAAGATGGGTGGAGGAAAATTCTGTGTAATTACAGGAATATGGTACAGTCACCCCTAGAGCTGCTCAGACTTGAGCTTCCAGACCCCAAGTCTAAGTTTGAAGCAATAAATAAAATAGGCCAGACAGTATTTGCAGACTCTGAGACAAAGCAGCCTGGCACAGCTTCTGTCTATACAGCCAAGCACTCACTCCCTTCAAAACCAAGTGGTCTCATCCATATTGTCTCCTGGGAGCCCTCACATCCCCCCCAGCTCACAGTCAGGCAGTTTGGAAATGTGCTAGCTGACAAGAGCAAAAACCAGTCCAGTGAACACACTAACAAACACCACAGCCCAGTGCAGGCCAGCACAGTCTCCTGACCTTGTTTAACTTGCAAATACAGATGTAACTCATCTGTCTCCCCTGTGATTGCCTTCTGAGTCCCTACACCCACAAGGGAAATGTGCCACTAAAGCCATCAGCCAGTGACAGAGCCAGAAAAACATCCCATCAAGTTTTGGCACTTAAAAAGTACTGCCTTTCATTGTGTAATTCCTGTGGAAAATACAGGACGTGGCAAAACCTTGCAAAATATTCCAACAGTGTGAATACACATCAGCATGAAGCTAACACAGCCACCAGGTAGAAATTTAAAAAAGGAAGAGGGCTCTAGGTTATATTAGCATGTAGACAGATAAATTACAGGTGAACTCTTAGGAAATTTACCTTTTTTTTTTTTTATGCAGTACTGGGCTAAAATATCAGCTGGTATTTTATGAGCATTTTCAGAAAAAGCTTTGACAAAAAACTGGAAAGAAACAGCAGAGAGCTGATATCCACTACAGTGCACACAAGTGCTGTCCTACAAGGTGCTGCTGGTTTTGGAGCAGAAGTTCACCAACTTCCTCACAGCTGTGCTTAGTTCACCTCCCACGAGATACCAACCTCAAAAGAGAGAGAATAAAAAAAGAGAGGATAAAAGCCATGCAGACAGGACTGTGACAGGGGGACACTACTGATCTCCAGTGTTTGTCACAGCCCTCATGCCACATGTCACCACTCTCCCCTGTGCCAGAGCACCCATTCATGGAGTCTGTCTCAGCTGCAGTCAGCACTGGCTTATTTATTATAAACACCTGGCATTCAGTGCTGCTGTGCCTGCTGGAAATGGATCTGCAGGACTGAGGACAGAAGTCTTATGATGAAATGAGAGTGGAAATGGGAAACACCTTTTAAGATGGCAGGGTTACAGACAAAGAAAGGTATGTCAAAAGTCTCTTGTTCTCTTCCACCACATGCTCAGAAGAAGGGATTAATAACTGATCAGTTGAGAAACTAGAAAAATTATTGTCAGCATCTCTTGTCATATTCAGATGAGATGCCTATTTTTTTAATTAATTCATGTGAAAGAAAAACTAAAAAAAATCAGTATGGATCTTGGAAGAAAGAATTTCAGGAAGTATTTTATGTCAAACAACAGCCCTTCTGCCAACCAGCTGATGGAGTTTTTTTAACAAATTTTTAGAGTTGAGCTTCTGCAGCTTCTTTTCTTTTCTTCTATTCCAGAAACCTGGAGGATGCTTCTCTTCTAATTTTGAGCCCACTCATGAGCTGGGAATTCTTTTCCCAATGTTTGAGTGCGAATGATATGAATGGAAACTGCACAACTTCTTACCTCTTGTCTTACTGCTTGCTATTTGCCTAACTCTTCCTGAAAGCAATGGTAGAAACTTTTTCATGGGTTTATTTGGATCTGTGGAAACCAAAGACTCAGCCTCCCTACACATATTTATAAAGACTTCTGCAGAACAGAAGGACTTTGTTTAGAATGCAGAAACTGAAATTGTCAGCCACCAGTTTGTCTGATACAGAAAGAATCAGGAGTCTCACTCACACAGTTCTTGGCACTTGCACCTCCAGGGATGCTTTAAATAGAAAAGGACTAACACAAAATGATCTTTCAAATTTAAGTGGAACCACAGTTTGAAAATGCTCTCAATTTCTCTTGAAAAGCATCAGAGAATTGTTGCTACAGGTCCAGTGCTTTGTTCTCACAAGAAATGTATCCTCAGTGGCCATGGACTTGTCCATTTCCTCCTTCCAAACCCCCTCTGCAATCCCATCAAGCTCACTGCAAAGAACTATTTATTATCTCTAACTGTGCAAGAGCAAATCACTGCATCTTCATGACTCCAAGCTGAATGAAAACAGTCCTGCCTCATTTCTGAGGTATACCTTTGGTCTCTGACATACTTGCTAATTTCTTCCATCAGTTTCAACTCATGCTCTTTATACACAGCAAATAGTCTAGCTCTGAGTGTAGGTTAACTTTAGCAGGTGGTAATGATACCTACTTTTGTTGTGTATTGCATTGAACACCTTAAAAGCTGTCTGCATCACTTAGTTAAGTTGTTTTGCTTAATATAATCGCACCTGGTGCAACATGAGCAGTTGGTAATGTGTCAAAAGAGGACAAATTTCTGCAAATGCCCAGGCTACTGCAGTTACTGCAGCTGAAATTTGGTCTGATTGCTTCACTTCCAAATTTTTGGTTTCACTTTTGCTATTAAATCTTGGAAAGCCTCCAATATAAAAATTATAAAATCCTGATCACGAAAGATGTGTTATTCCACATACTTGTAGATCATCTTTGGCCCACTTCCTGATTTCAGCAATTACAGCATTCCCCCAAGCTCCCTGCACACTGCCCATAGATACAAGGCTTGGTATGATCTGTCATTTAATTCAGAAAACTGCAGCAAATTGATTTAGGAATGCTATGGTAGACAGTAGAGCAATTCAATACTAAAGCACTGTTAGGTCTCTGTATGGTTTTCTTGATCAATGTTACACTGCTGATCTATTTTTATGTATTATTTACACTGGGACAGTGCCTGGAGGCCCCAGCCATGGCAGGACCCCATAATACTGCACATACTATCAAGAATGATGCAAGGGCCTCTCCTCCTTGCAGCCTGTAGTCTAAATACATACTGAATGAGACTAGATGGAGAAAGCAGTCAGAGGGAGGAAAAAGTGAGACAGTTGTTAATAAGAGTGGCAGGCAGAGCACAACAGCTACTTGGCAATATACAGCTCCTAGCACTGCTGTCTGTTTTCTCTCTGTCCTTGGCATCATGTTTTACAAACTGCAGTGACCTGTGCACAAACACTCATATACAGACTGATCCTCTGCATGCCTGAAGCTCTGGGCACTTAAAACATCTTTCACTGCCCACTGAATTAGGGCACAAAGTGGGTGATGTGACATCCCAGGTTTGGAGTGACTCACGGGAGGATTATGACTTTGGGGTGTCAAGGGAGCCCAGAAGGCAACTGATCTCAGTGCAATTCATGTAATTTGTGTCTTTACTCCCTTCCACACAGCCTGCAGCAGGAACAGCCAAGAGTCCTTATGGTGTCCAGGAACACAAGTCTTAATTCAAGCCCAGGCTGTCCAGGGAACCAGCAATGGGTGCACCTCCCACCTAACTCACTAAGTCTCACTTTGGTTCAAGATGGGCTTTTAAGCTCATAGTCTTGTGACTCAAATGCATTTCTTAAATTAGGGAGTAGTTATTTCACATCCTGAGCAGAGTCACAACTGCTTTATACACAGATAAAATCCCCTTATGTCCTCTGTGCAAACCCTAAATATCCCTCTAAGTTCTTAGGACTGTTCAGCTCTGATTTCCAAAGCAATAGTGTTGGGTCTGCAAGGTCAAGCAAAAACAATAAACCTAAATTCCTGCAAACACTTCCGAATGAGCATATTTTAGATATTCCCACGTGTAAGTCTAGCCCAGTACCACACTGGAAATCCACAGGCTGACACCAGGTCCCTGTCTCTGAAGTGACTGATTGTTCACACATCCCTGTCTCGTCATCACTAGGTGAGCCAGAGGACAGGGGCTGAATAGCAAAGGGACTCTCCAGTTCCCTGCAGAGCCAGCAAGTAGGGAAGTGACAAGCAGTTGATGGGAAGTCAGGTTCCAGCTCTGCTAAGGTGAGCTCTGGAGAGGCTGAAGGTGGGAGCTATCAAAACAAGAGGGACAAAGCCTGAAAGCAGCCCTCTTCTTTCAAGAGTGCAAATCAAAAAGAGTAAACTACTCACAAAGCCACTGAAGGTAATAATGAATGGGATAGTACAAGGGGGGAAGGACTCTGACATCAAATCACACCAACAACAGGATAAACTAATTAAGCTCCTCTTTCTTTGAAGTGAGAACTTGTGCCACTGCATGGGTCAGCAGAGACCTCAGATAGGTCATCCTGGTCTTCCTCATGAATGTGTACTGCCTAACTTTCCCTGAGATCCCCAGCATCCTACAGCTGCTTTACACATGGACCTCCAGAGATGCCCATAGGAGCTCTCAAAATTTTTGTAACTCTTCTCTGAGTAACTTTAATTTTCCCACTTTTTTTTCTTTAAATTCACAATGTACATAACTGCATTTCTTCTGAGGATCAATCCTTTTCAAGGAGACAGCAACCACCTAGAGCTAACACAGTACTTCCAACCACTTAGGCTGTTGTATGAAAGCAAGAGCCAAGAGAAGTAGGTTGCAAAATAAGCTCAGCTCCCATTTAGTTATTAAGGTCTGAATTTCCAAGTGTAGTGTTAGGCAACACAGGACATGTAGGCTGTACATAATACAACATTTTTAGTGATACACAGCACAGTAGCACTTATTGGGATGTTGCTAGTGTATGTAAGGACTGCTTCAAGGAGACAGAAGAAATGGGAGCTCTTTTCTGTGTTAGATATTAATAAGAGATCTCCTGAATGTTTTACAAGAAATAAAAGGAAGAAAACACAAGTTCTTTAAAGTGGTTTATGTAATTGTTTTAAAAGAACATTTCAGCAAACCCATTCACTAAAGACATTTTTCCCCCTTAAAATTAAGCTGAGTTGATTTTATTTGATCCTTATATTCTTAAGATAACATTCATCTTGCCTAATTTCAACCACCTAAAATTCAGGCACTGTCTTGGCTCACTCCAGAGAGGGTGGACACAGGCACTGCCAAGTTAATTCATCCCCTGGCTCAGATACTGCTTTGCCCCTGGGAGCACCTCATCCCGTACAGAAAACAGAAGAATATTAGGTGACCATCTCACACTTCAGACAAGTGAAATAAATCCCATCTTAATTAGCTTTTCCACTCACTGTACTTGCATTGTTACAGTATCTGAACATCCATACTTTCCAAACCTGTAATTCTCACACTTTTTCTATGATAAATGGTCATTTTTACTCATTTACACATACAGCTGAGGAAAGTAGAGGCCAAGTTCTAGCCCTGCAAAGGTATTTTAGCAAGTTAATTGTCTAAATTAGTTGTTTTTCAATCAGCTGGCAAATACTCAGTGATGTAGACAAAGCAGTGGCAGTTGTGTGCCCTTAGGAATTTTCTAGGATGTAAACAGAATTGACTTGCCTTAAGGACATATGTCATGGAATTAACCCCAGGTCTCCTGAGCTGCTGTCCTAACCTCTGGAATGTCCTTAACATCAAGCAAATCCTCTGCTGTTTTGTGAATAAAACTTTTGAAGTATTTACAGTCATGTCTTCTTCTTTGTCAAACTCTAACAAGCGATGCACACTCAAAGCCCTTCATTCTTCCTCATAAATCAAACTTGACTCCAAGCCTTCCTTCTCACTTTTATTGGTCTTCTCTAAGCTCTCCTTAGATCTTAACTTAGCAGCAAGAGAACACTGAGGCCAAAATTCCAGGATTTTTTAGGTGTTACTGTGATACAACAGAGGAACAGCAGCACAGAGCTGGATCTTGCACTAAAATCAGTGAAAATGCTACATTCACTTCAGAGCTTCTGAGCACTCTGCATCACAGCAAAGTGCATTGACACCATGTCTCTTGCACTTAGAGAAGTAATTGACCAAGAACTTTAAATACTTGGGGCATGTCAACATGAGAGTCCAGGCACAGTAAGATGTGAATTAGCAGCACACTGGCTGCTCTGCAATCACATCACACAGAAGTGTGTATTGGAAGGAAGCAACTTAATTTGGAAGCAACTTAAATTGAACAACAGCCTCAGGGCAGGCAGCCTGTGACAGGCCATGCAGAGTCAGTGTGAGGCAGATAGCACTCTGCACACTGTTATTCCAGTTGGACAGTAGCTGACTCCCACATGTAGACAACCTTTATCAGTCCAGAGCAGGCTTCAGCACTGGGTGATATGTGCTTCTCAGAGTAATCTTGGGGAGAGCTGCTGAATGCTCAGCATGTCCTATGACTTGCCTGGAACTTGCACCTGGGTTGCAATATGGGTCAGTTTATAAAACAGACTCTGTTCCCTTCATCTGGAAAGGGTTTTTTTGCAATTACCTCATTAAAGTGAATCAGAAAAGTCAGTTTCTGTAGAGAGAGAGGTGTCAGCCCCATACTATTCAAGCAAATGACAAGATAAAACACTGTTTCTGGTAGTATACAAGTGCAGTTCTCCTCTTCTAGGATAGTTGCCTTGATCTCTAAGTAATCAAAACAATCCTGTATAAACCTTGAATTACCAAAGTCTAACCCTGTTGTGTTTACAGAAACCATGAGCACAGAGGACAGCTTGTGGGAAACACACAGGTAAAGGACCATGCATCTTTCAAGAAAGATATTGAAATAATTATAAAAGGTTTTTCAGACTTCTGATTATTAGAGGGATATTTAATGATCTCCTGTATTAACTAGACCCACAAAACCTTACAAAGTTACCCTACTGGATCTAGTAGCTGTTTGTGGACTAGTTCTTATTGTCCAATTAAGATTCAGTTTCTGGGAATATCAAGAAAACAAGATTCTGCAACATCCTTTGCATGGAACTGCCTTGTCCATCCTCTGAAACAGAAAATGTTAAATCTCCTATATCAATATGAGAAAGTTCTGCCCAATCAGCCAGCTTCAGAACAAGGAAACATGTTTGTTCTGTGTCAGGGTTTCCAACCTGTCCTGCAAACCACCAGAGGAACAAATTACTTCAGAGTTTTACACTCACCAGGGAATCCCATGCAGAACCATAGGGGAATGAAAGGTAAGTGCTTAGGCAGCAAACACTGCCAAAAACTCAAATGCCTACTTTGGAACTTTCTCCCAGCCTAACAGAAAAGCTGAAGGTGGAAACGACTGCTACACAAGAAAAGATACCCATGGGACTGAGGTCACATCTTCAACTTGAGATGTCCAAAAAGAGCTCTGAGCAATTGCTGCAGCCTCCACAGCATGGCTGGGTTTTCCTTCTGAGCAGTGGCACACACAGGCTAAGCCTGGGAAGATTTCCATAATATAATATAAGGGCATAATATAAAGGCATAATGTAATATAAGACCAGATCCCATTGGTGAGATCTAGTAAAACAAGTTGGAGAAAAGCTACTGATCTTCTAGGAGAGAACACTGGAGACACCGACTGAGGATTCTGAATCCTGAGCACAAGGCCCACAGAGTCCTGGTGGCTCTTCAGAACAAACTGTTTGCTCATTGTCAATCACTAATTTATCCATCCTCCATCAGCACCTTTTCAACTTTTCTAACTGCTTGTGCTCACACCTCTCCTCCCATGTGGCTCAAACCAGAATGAAGGGAGTCAGCACAATTTAAACAGGGTCATGCTTTCCAAGCACCAAACCAGTATTTTGCTGAGAAAAGAATGAAAACAAATTGTACACTGCCTACTGCAAGGCCTTGTGAGATTCCCCCAGGGCCACCACAACAGACCACTGTAATCTCTGCTGATGCTTGCACTGAAGATAACAATGCTGCTTGTTATCAAAGCCACTGTGTCCCAGTTATTCTGGCCTTACACACTATTTATCTTATAAAGATGAGTGCAGCACTTTATAGACTGTCTAATAGTTTATCTTGGAGATGTCGAATCCCACTTTCCATTGTGTCATGTTGAATTCCTGGATGGAAAATAAAACACAACAAATCCACACAAATTCCAAAATGCTTTTCTCACATCACTTCAGTGGCATTTACCTTGTTTGTAGGGAAAGGAAGGAAGGAAAGCACAGAAAGGATGGAAAGTACTTTTTCTTTTTTAACACCATTTACTAGAAGAGATTTTATTACCCATAAATAATGGTGGTAACCTAGGATAAAAATAGAAGTAAAGCCTGTCTTCACTAAGAAAATGACTATCTATATTTCATCACTGACCAACTGCAGAACAGCTGTGCCTGTGATATCACTGTTATCACAAAGGAATTTCTACAATTGTTGTGAAAACCTGGCACAAGACCCGAAATCTGTCTGAATGCTCTCCCTTTAACAGTTTAACACCCCACATGTCAGATTGCTAGAGCAGAGTACCCCTGGGGAGTGACAGATTTTCATCATGTCAGGGCCATTTCTGGGAATTGACAGGATACAGGAAAACTGTGCCCAAAGCTTTTACAAAAGCACAAGAGAGAGTTTAACTGTAGGAAGGAGATGAAATTTCAGAGGGGAATTTGGAAGCAGGAGCAGATTGTCCTGTGACTTGAAACCACCTGGAGAACTGCTGCCACTAAAAGGTAAGGATGGTCAATTCCTGTTAGGAAGGACCAAGCCTCTGTGCCACAGGACATGCTGGCAGTACCCCAGATACAGCACAGTGGGGAAAAAAAAAAGGATAAACCACAAATAATCTCACCTTGGCTTTTAAATGGAAGACAACAATTGCATTCTGCTTTTTTCTGTTGCTTTGAAAGCAGATGTTTGGGATTGAGACTAACTCCCTGCACTGTTTGCTATACACACTTGCTTTTCTGTCAGGCTGTGAAAAGCCAGAGAAATTGGCACTGGAGCTTTCAGCAGTGTATTGTGCCTCAGTATTCATTCTTCATCCTTACACATCGATGTACAACAGCAACAAATAGAGAAAAAAACCAATCCTTCCATCCCTCCATCACTTAAGGAGCCAAAGCACAGTAACTCATCTTTCACCAAGTAGGAAGGATTTAAGTACCATTGAGGAGATAACTGTCTGTGTTATGAGTTTCATAATGGTGCTCATGTTGCCATTTAGGAAAGTAATGAGCTGTAGCAAAGTCACAGGAAGCAAAGGACACAGGAGCTTCAGTCTCCTGAGGACAGCATAGCAATTTATCTGTACTTAGACGTGCAAAACTCTTTAGGGAAATAAAAAAAAAAAATAACACCAACCTAAAAACCAAATCACAGACAAGTGAATTTGTAGACAAATACCTTAAGAAAATCAGCCCATTTACCCCTTCACATAAATTTTATTATGTGAATTTCATCAATCTTCAGCCTAAGCAGTTTATAATTATTTTATCTAAGGACAGAAAATCTTTCCATGTGAAAACTCCCTTAACTTCACTGAAAGTTGCACAGGTTGTTGTTATACTGGGGAAGGTATTTCTTTGCCATAAATCAAATTTTTACTTTTTTTTCAAGCTGAGGCAGCTTTATGAGATGAAATATATCTGCTTTTTGTAGATGTCACTAGAGGACTCTAAACACCGAATGGTAACTCCAAAACAAACCTGTACACTGCAAACAGTATTACCCAGGACATTAATCTTAAAAAGATAGAGAGCACAGAGGAACTCAGCTAAATGCACCTTTTTTTCCTAGAAAGAGCACCTAGAAGACCCTTCAGCATGAACAATGTTAGTAACTTCTTTAGGTGCACTAATTCTCTAACTTTTTTTTCCTCAGGTGGGGGTGACATTCCAAAAATTACATCAAGTCAGTTTTTTCCTTAAAGCCTTCAAAGCTTTGAGTTAAATCTGCAAAATAATAAATTGAGTCTTAAAATAAACACCTTGGATTTCATGAGGTCTGAGAAAACCTCACTTCTGACAAGATTACAGATTGTACAAAGCATCAGATCAACTGACCACAATGATTCAGAGTGTAGTTATGTTAAGCATCCTTGCCTATTAAAATAGTTTTAAGAAAAAATCAGATTAATAACAGAGATTTATGATATTAACTGACTCTTCAGTCAGCCAAGTTCAGCCTTAAAGATCAGGATAAAACTGTCTTTTGCTGTTTCCAGGCTTTACATGTAGCCACCCCTGCCCACAGCACTTGGGCCAGGGGGTGCACACACAACAGAGCTGTGACTGCTCAGTGCCTGTGGTGCTCAGGAACAGGCAGAGGAGCTCAGGAACACCTGCAGAGCTGGGGTGGGCTCCAAGTGTGCCCAGGTCTCCCACAGGCTGAAAGGAGAAGATCCACCCCACCCAACACCCAGCAGCTCCAGGGTTGGCATGCTCCTTCAGGAACAGGTAGGATTGGGGTCTCCTTGTGGGGAATTCCATGGTGTAGCTCAGTACCAAGCAGGAAATATCAACACTGACAGCAGAATGTTAATTGGGGCAGATCCAGTAAAAGAAGTCTCATCCCTGGAAGATGGTGCAGCAGCTGTGCAAAGCCAGTCTCTTTCTGCTGGGCCTGACAACAGAGTGCTCACAAAAATGTGGAACTGAGGTGGCTGAGAAAGCCACACTCCTGAACAGCAGCAACACCACTGCTCTGACCCACACCTGGGAAACTCCCCTCTCAGGCACCTCAGCACCTGAGCCTCTGAAATATGTGCTACAGACTTCTTTTTCAATTTAGCTTTTATTTTAAATATTGGCAGAAGTAAAACATCAGTCTGCTGCGAGAGCTCACTGCTCAGGATCCCAAAGGAGTCCCATTGCAGGGGGCTTGGAAACTGATGATCTTCAAAGTTCCTTCCAACCCAAACCATTTTATGATTCTATGATGTCTGACAGGCCCCTCCTGATGCTACTGAAACATAGATAATAAATTAATAAAAGCTTCTCTGAATGAGAGAAGGCCCACTGCTTGTAACTAATGATCACAAATGACATTTATTCCTGTGTCTTCTCTGATTTCTATTCAACAAAAATGGACCTTCAGAGAGATATAACAAATGATCATTCTATTACTAGGACATAGTATTGTAGCAGCTTTGAAAATTTATTTATGTTCTTAATAAAGGTTTTCAAGCACCTGCTTAAAAAAAGGAAATAACACATGAAATTAAGTACAGTATTTATTTAAAGGTCATTTATATGCAGGTGGAACCTTTCTTTCACAGGGTAAGAGAATGGATATGAGAATGCTACGTTCTGCAAAGCTACAGATTATGACAGTGCAGAGAACTTTACAGTTAGAGCTAGTTCTTACTGTAAATCTTGGAGAAAAGGAACTACACTTACAACAGCCTATTACTACTTGTCATTGACCTTTATTTTATTTCCCTCTCTCAAAGTGGAACTCTCTGGATATCCAAGGACATTATGAGCATTTTTCCTTTATTACACTGTTCTAAAGCCTTTTAGTATAAGCCTCCATAAAACCTCACACATATGCATTATAAAATTACAGGGAATAAGTTCCATATGAAAAATTCATCATATTTCTTCTTACTATTTTTTAGCAGAAATTCTGACATTAAGCATGAGAGCAACAGACATTGTTTTAATTCTACATTGTGGAAGGGGAAAAAAATCAACTTTTTGCTTTTGGTTAAGAAAGAATTTTTTACATATTCCCTCTTTGCAGTCTGCCCCTTGCAAAACCAAAAATGGATTTTAGACAGACAAAAAGTAACCACAATTATACGGAGTGTGTCATTGATAAATTCCAGGGGAATACAACAGGCTAGGTAGGCACATACCATTAGATCTAGCTGTTCAAAATCTTAGAATTCTAGCCAAGATTAAGCTGGACTATTTGACCACACCAGCCCTCAAGACTGCATTTAACTTTTAAAAGGCCCAATCTCACTCCAGGCTTAAACTTTAAGAAAGTAACTCTTTCAAGAGAGCATTTTACACAGCAGCCTATCTTTAAACATGAGCTTAAGTCTCTTGAAGTCACTAAGTACAGACAGACTGAGAACAGGCCCAAGTCTTTCATTTTTTGACAGCCTTAGATTTGTATAATTTTAGTTAATCCTAGGCTTTCTGTTCCCAGTGCATTTAGGCATGAGTTATGCTGACACAAGATGAGATCAGACTTGGTGCTGCAGTGTCTTCAGGAATTTTGGAAGAGGATGTTCCAGGAAAATTGGTAACTTCTCTTCTGCCCACCCCCTTGGAGAAAAAAACAAAAAGAAAGCAATAACAACCCAGCACGTCACTGGAGTATGTTTAGATGTTACAGAGGTTTTATCCTCTCTTCTGCTGCGTGACGTCTGCTTCCTGCAAGTCTCCTGATTCTCTGACCAACTAAATTGGAAACAGTTTAATTATGGTTATTTATTTTGCTTTTAAACTGACCACATAATAAGAAAAAACTCACAAAACTCTTCTGTTTATAGTAGCACAGGAAGAAAAATATGCAAAGATGTACAAAAAAGGATAAGTGTTACTGAAAGCTGAGTAATACACACAGTGTGAAATTCGTGCAGTGCAGAATCACAGGTCTCCATGCACATATAAGCTCTAAAGCATGAATTTGTCTTTAGCCACATATGTTCTGAGCCATTTAGGATTTGTCCTGAAGAATTAAGTTTTAAAAAAATGTCTCCAATGTCCTGTGCTGAGTCTGACCAGGGAAACTATTAGGGAAACTCTCAGGTACCAACAGAGCTCTGAACATTAATCACATTTTCCAGTTACGTTTTGGGGAAGTGCAATGACTTAGTTAAGGCCAGTATAATGTCCCAGGCTTAAACTACCACACCCATCACACTGATAGTCAATTGAGTCAATGATTCAACCCAGATGGGAATCCAGGTTCTTCTTGGCTTACTGTTATCTTTTCTGCCCATTAGGTTATGTGACTTCCATAAATTATTTTGCAGTTCCCGTTAGAAGAAAATAAATCCGCATGATGCTAAACGCTGCCTCCCAGCTGTAATGCAAAGTGGAATTTTGGACCACAGTGCTGCTTCCCTGACTCATCCTGGATCCCCTCCATGTGACGTTGGACTCTAAGCTGGGGAAAGCAGAATAGAAGAGCTGTGCTTTTTTTGCTTTTTTTCTATCACCCACTGTCAGATAACATGTGCATGTTCTCGCAGCATGTCTCCAGAACGTGGAAAAAGACCAACAATACCAGAGAGGGGCCTTTCTGAATACACAAGGATAGAAGTAAGATAAAAGAGCTAAAAATTTATACAGGGATTATTTAAATAATGACTCACTGCCATTGCTAAGTTTATAAAATATATAAAGCCCAGACAGAAATGTTGGGGAAGGGGGAAGCTGTTGAGAAGTGCGGCAGAGATGCAGGACTATAAAAAAGTTAAAAATAGCACACCCATGGAGCAAAATTTCCTTCACACCTAAATACAGCCACTACACTTCACATCTCCTGCACATGGCTTTACTGTGAGCTTCTCTGTTGCTTGTTTGCAGCTGGAGAAAATCCAAAAAGCAAGGAAAACAAACACACGGCACGTTCCCTGCATCTATCTGATTTAATGACATGTAGCACACACCTTTGGCTCTTTCCAGGGGTTAAAAAGACAAAGGGCCAAACACAGCTCCGGCAATCCCGCAGGCTGCCTTGCCAAGAGAGCGCGGTGGGAAAGCCTGCTTAACCAGCCCCAAAGGATTCCCTCGTGGAGGAAACCTCAAAGAGTACAGAGGTGGCTCAGTGGCCAATTCCAGCACCAGGGGTTTTAGCCAAAGAAATCCTGGCATGTGCTGGGAATTCAGCTGATTCCCAGCTGATGAATCAGCCTCTCTGGATCCACAGGTGACCGGCATGGCAGTGGCACACAGTGAAGTGACATCTGAGATTACAGCTGCTGGATTTTTAACAGCAAAAAGAATGAGAGGAAAAGCAGAACAGGGATTAAAACAGAATTCAGAAAGACATCATTATTTTGGCCACCCTGAGCTAACAGCAGGCTCACAGGGTGACTCCAATGTTTATGGCTTTCTGCCAGTTAAACTGTAAAGATCCTGACTGTGTGGGACATTCACTCCTCTGCTTGTTTTGTGACATGGAAAAGAAGCTGAGCATATATATCCCTTCTGCTAGGATCAAAATAAAGACAGGTGCTGTTGGGAGCGTTTCATCCTTTGCCTTTGCTTTTCAATATCTTCCTGTTTACATGGTTAGCTGCTTAATTATCATTACTTAATCTCTGAGTAATAAAGATGCAATATCCTCAAACACTTTACAGTGTTCTTTCCCAACGAACAACATCTACTTCCATTTAACACTCTAGCTTAATTAAAACTTTTCCCCCCCCAGGGCCTTGTTTCATTTAATTCAATTGCAAAATCCCAGTAGAATGTCCAGGCTGCAGTGCAATTTGCGTAATGAACACAGTGGTATCTGCAGTGAAAACATCACCTCTCAGAAAACAAAACAAAACCAAAAAACACTGGGAAGCAGAGTAAGATCAGAGCAATTACAGTGTTTTGGAAGACTGGTTGATGGCACAACCTGCAGTTGGGAAAGAAGCAGGCAGAGGCCAGTTCTTGGGAGTGGGGTCTAAAAGAGGTATTAGAGGAGGTCTTCTGGGGATCTGACTGTAGCTACTCACCAAGACAAAGCTGAAGGCAGGAATACAACTTGAAATTACATCTTTCTCCTATTAGTCACCTTACTCAGTACTCACTGAGTGGCACTTCTCCCTTCTTGAGATTATTGTCCTGAAAGCACCTACCAGCTTTTATAATAGAAGTCATTCTTGTATTTTCAGACACAGCAGAGACTGGTGAAGCTGCTATTTCCATTTCTGGTTAAAGCACTCAATGGGCAGAGCCCACACACTGACTGTAGGAGACTTGGAATCACAGCACTTCTGCCTGGCCTAGAGCACAACTCTCAGTGCTTCAGCACTGCACCTAATGGGAGCCTGTTCTGCTGCTCACACCCTGAGAATCCCTGCTGGATCGATCCAGTCCTAAGGAGAGGGAAAGCAAATTCAGTTCCTGGATCTCAGGCTAGTCTGGATGTCTAAGCCAAAATAAAGTTCAACTAAAAGTGAAGCCAAGCTGCTCAGTCTGATCTAGGCGAAAATGCTTCAATTTATGAGACATCTCAAAGCAGGACTTGTCTTGGAAATTTTAAGAAAAAGAGGTGTGGCACTTGCAGAATTTGAATATCTCTGTTTGACAGTAGGTTTACAATTATGGATTAAAATACCCCAATTTCTCTTTAGAAAACTATTTAGACACCCAACATTCACAGAAGACTTTGGCCCTTACACTTTGCAGGAGATGATGTGCTTTTCTGGATCAAGCCCATAATAACCTAAATAAAATAATTAAAAGGCAAAGATGAAAAATCAGATCAATTATACTAATTAGGACTTGAAAAACAGTATAGAGGTGGTGTCCCATTAGCATTAAACACCTCCAAGTGGTAAACAGCGAAATCAAGTCTCTTTAACTTGTCCCCCAGATTTGCAAGTAAAAGAAAGTGACATGCTACAATTCTTCAAGTTCTTGCCTGCATCTTCCTGGCCTCTATCAGAGACACAGACACAGTGTGAACTGCTGCTTTCTCAGCTTCTGATCCCATTTATCTCTATTATTCTTGGACAAGTTGCCCCAATTCAAATCAAAGCGGAGCTCTTTTTGAGGAAACATAGGTGGCTGCTCTGTGCTCCCGCAGCACAGTCACCGATTACCTCACGCGCTCAGGAATGTTTCCCTTCTACAAGCAACAGCTTTCCTTTTGCAATATTCGCTGCAAAACATGGAGCTTTCCCACCCTGGGAGTGCCTTCACAAAGTGCAGTGGAGGTGGTCCCTGTGAGCAGGCGAATGCTCTCCTTCCAGCCGCTCCCCGGCCGGCCAGGTGCTCTGCGCTCCCAGGCACGGACGCGCTCAGCAGCCGCGCTGACGGCGATGCTGGACTACGGTGTAGAAAGGAAGGAATTCTGCCACCGCTCCCGCAAGCAACAGCTCTGCTGAGGAGCATGGGCTGATCATGCCCTGCTGCCTTCCCAGAGGAGCCAACTCTGGGGGGCACGAGCAGGAGTAGGAGCAGGAGCGCTGGGCTGAGCGCACGAACTCCTCTTCCATCTCGCAGCCTCTACGCCTCGCTCCCCAAAACTATTTCCTTCTCTCCCTTCACCCCCAAGCCCACCCGTGGCAGAGCCCAGCCCTTTGCTAAGCCAGCCCCATCTCCCCGCTGACAGCGAGGCAGGTGCCCCGGGGGCCGCCAGGTGCCGGCACCGCTCCTGCCGGGGCAGCCCCGGCGGCGTCCGGGGCAGAGGCGAGCGGAGGGTCCGGGCCAGGCAGAGGGGACCGCACGCACCTTCCCACACCGCCCTCCACCCCTTCCCCGCGGCG
>WBNO01032610.1:0-85035 GCA_013400575.1 Peucedramus taeniatus
CCCCTCCGCCGCTCCGCGGACCGAGCTGGACCGGGCGGCCGGGCAACCCCCACCCCCCCACCCCCCCGGCGGAGCGCGGAAAAAGGGAGGAAGAATAACGACGGCAGCGCCGAAAGCCTCCTCTTCTTCGCCCAGGAAAGCCCACCGGCGAGCTCCCGCGCTCCACGCGGAGGGGGTAAAAAAATCAAAAAAGGGGGGGAAAAAGGAGGGGGACTAAAAAGGGGGAAAATGTTTCAAAAAAGAAAACGGCGGAGGAAAAAAAAAAGTAATCGCAGCGGAGAAAGCAACTTCCAAACGCAGAAAGAGTATTAAGAAAATAAAACCTTTGCAAAGAGGCTCCCACGCTCCCAGTTCCTTGTTCCACGGGGATCTGCAAGAAGTTGTCTGCAAAGGAGGGACAAAAGTAGAGGGATGTGTTTTGTTGGCTTTTTTAAGCGAGCAGAAGAAGAAAAAAATCCACCTTCCCGATCTCTCAGTGCAAAGTTTCCCTCTCTCTCTCCCTCTCGCTTTTTTTCAGTCTCTTTTTCAGTCGCAGGCTGCTTTGGGAAGCATCGGAAAAACTCCTGAACTTTTGAGCATCCGTCACCACGGCGAGAACTTTTTTACGCACTTACAGTTTTCTCCTTTTTTTTTTCCCTCCCTCTCCTCTCTCAGTCTCCCTTTTTTTTTTTTTCCTCTCTTTTTTTTTTTCTTTTCCTCCTTTTGCAGGCGGCTTAGCTCCGCCCCGCCGAGCTGGGCCGGCCAATGAGGGCCGGGAGACACCCCGGGCTCTGAATGAGGAGGGAAAAAAAAAAATAAAAAAGGAGTGACTGAGGAGGAGAGAAAAAAAAAAAAAAAAAAGGAAAAAAAATCCCCACAGCAGCTCCGGGAGTTGTAGCGCTCGGGGACCGGCCACACACACTCGGCGGCACACGCGGACGCCTTGAGCGCCGCGGAGCCCCGCGTTCGCCCGGGCCGCTGCGCACCCGCGGGGATCCTCCAGCGCCCGCGCATTTTGCGCGACGACCCTTCCCGACCCCCACTGCCCTACACCTCTCTCGCTCGCCCACACACCCGCGTCCTTACACGCGCTGTCGCAATCGCACACGCACCCCGGGCACACGCACCTTGTGCATGCCCTCACCAATATATACGTATATAGATATTCGTGTGTGTATATATGCATGTGTGTATATATGGAGCTTCCCCCGGAGCTCCTTTCACCAACGCGCGCACCCCGCGCTCTGCTACGCCTGTTTTCTCCTCGAACATTACTTCTTTTATCCTTTATTATTATTATTATTATTCGTTGTTGTTGTTGTGTGTGTGTAAGCTCCTCGGTCTATTTTCTCCACACTTTCCGGTCGGGCTCTTTCCTCCCATTCCCTCCAGGCTGCCGCTGGTGTCGGCGGGCCGGCCCTATGCCGGTGTGCCGCTTCGCTCCCTGTCCGCCCCGGCCAGAAGCTCACCCCAGCTGCCTTCACCCCCCACGCCCGCGGGGACGGCGAGGAAAGTGCGCGTGTGTGTTTGTGTGTGGGTGCGCGTGTGTTTTTGTGTGTGTGTGTGTGTGTGTGTGTATGTGTGTGTGCGTGCGTGTGGTGGGATGCCCCTGCACCACCCTGCCTGCAGCCAGCTGCCTCCCTGACCAAACGCTTCTGAAGGGATTGCATTCCTCCGGTTGACAAGGGTTTGACGAGTCCTCCAAAGCTCCTTTTTATTAATCAGCCACCAAGGGCTTTCCTCCCTCTGTCTGCAAATGAAGCCCCCGCTGCCTCTGCTGTTTATAAACACGGGCGCATTTTTCTGAACGGGGTCCGTAGCTCGCCCCTTCAGGTAATCTTTACGTGATGTGGAATGTGATACGGAGAGGGGGATCCTTGCTTTATCTCTTTACTCATTTGAGGCGGAGAGGGCACAATTTTGTTGCTAGTCTACTTCAGAGTGGATTCCGTGGTATGTCAGGTGTGTCAAAAGAAAAAAAAAAGTGGGGGGAGAAAAAGAAGAACAAAATGAATGTTTCCTTAACTTCTTGGCCGGTTCTGCTGTGAAGATTTGATTTGCTTTGCCTTTGTCTAACTATCTGAAATAACATTTGGGCTTTAATCAGAATAAGACTTTAACGGGAACTCAAAGGGAACAGAGAGTGAGGGCTTGGTTATTTATATTTTAAATTTTAATTTCAATTGTCTCTTATATTAGAAGAATGAAGGTTTTCTTTTCGTACTTTAGACACGGGTGAAACTAGTATACATTTTTTCACAGTAGTCCATTTTACCAATACTTCAGATTTTCGAAATACAGCCCAGTACTCTTCATTCGCTTTGTAGCCCACACCTCTGGAACTTCATTAGCGTTAATAATAGATCAGCTAAAAGGATCACGCTGAAATCATTTTAAGGGGTGGAATTTGTATGGGAAAGACGTGTGTGTGGTGCGTTTGTGAGATGAATTACCCATCCTGATCTTATGACACTAAAAATATGTTAAAAGACCCTTTTGGCTTCACTGATTTGAAACCCCTTTTCCACGCTTTTTACTGTGATCGATTGCTTTGGGGATCATGCCTTTGGAGCGTGGTAAAGGCGCATCATTTGCTTGGTGGTATTTTAGCAGGTATGGCTTTTCTTCTCAAACACCGATCTGTTGGTTATTAAAAAAAGTATTTAAAATGAGATTCAAGTCATGTGAAGAAGGTAATTTATGTAGCTTAATATCTGCTTCTTTTCATATTCAAACATAACGGGTCTCCTTTTGGTAGTAAATGTCAGTTCTTTAATGGTGAATACATTATCCCGTTTAGCCTGTTGTATTTCATCGTCTGGAATCTTTCACCTGCTCCTGCCTAATTACACTTTTTTCCCTTTCCTCCCACCACGGCAGAATTAATAAATGTGCAAGCACTGGACTAGATGTCAATTCCAACACTTTATATTTTCAAAATCTCTTTCTTGTTTTGTTGAGGAGAAAAAAAAATATTGGAAAAAGGGCATTTTAGCACGTTTCCATGCAGCCCGGGTCATCCTGTTTTCCCACGGTATTACCTGCCGTTAAAAACAATTTCCGTGGGCTTCCCGCTCGCTCCCTTGAGCGTCCGTAACGTGCCGCTCCGAGAGCCGGAGCCTTCAGTGGCTTTTTCATTTTATCTGGACAATGTTGATGGTAGCGAAGCTGTTTCACAGGCAAAGGTTGGAGTAACAGCTAGAAGTTTCAGTACAGGGAAGGGGGGGCATTAATCCGAAGTATTTTTGCATCTAATATATTTTGCAATAGCAACACTGATGATATAATTGCGAACTGACGCAACTAACGTGTATTAAGTTACAGACCTCAACCCTGCAGGACTTTGGTTTCTCTGCTGGAGGCACAAAAGTCACCATTGTGAAGGTTCATAGTGGAATTCGGGGCTTGTGTGTGTGCGTGTTGGGGGGAAGCAACGGGTTTAGGGAAGCAGGAAGATCCGTTTTCCCCCTGCTATCTTTGGATACCACCCAGAAACAGTCCTTGGCGCTTGGTCTTCACCCACCCGGTCGTACGGCAGGGCTACCTCTCCCAATCTCTGCCACCTTGGCCAGCCCGGCCTCCGTGCGGGACAGCCGCCTTGGAGGTGCCCCGCCTGGCTCTGCCGCAGGAACGGAGCAGGACGGCGGCAGCCTCGGCCTCCGCGGGCCCCCTGTCCCGCAGGCCCCCGGGCGGTGGCCACGGCCGCTGCCGCCTCCTCCCCGAAGCCGGGCGAGGGACGCCGGCGGCGGGGCGGGAGCCCCGATGGGCAGACCGAGGCCAGGGGAGCCGCGTTTGTCTTGAAACCCTCCGAGGATTCGTGTGTGTGGTCATTTGCAATCTTATTTAGGAAGATGTCAGAAAGAAAGATGACATCGGAGCGGTAGGCGGCGGGACTAGTATTTGACCTGGGCAAAGCCCAGGTGGACCCAAACAATTCCCTGTGCGTTGTCCTCCTCGCTCCTCTCAAAGACCTGGAGGTGAACTGCTTTCCAGCCCCGGGCTGTTTATGTTAAGTCCTAGTCAGAGCTTCGCTTCTCTCCCTTTCTTTTGGCTTCAACATCATAGCAGTGTCCCTGTAACTCCGAAAACCAGCCCGTCTCTTTGCATCTCAGGATGCAGCTTTCCATGTTCTTTAAACAGCGGGCGACACCATAGGAGAAAACCGCTGACATCCTTTCGAGGGGCAGGGAGGGAAGTTGATCGCATCAAATCTGTGCTTCACCAGTAGAAAAATCTATTATGCCGAAAGTCTCCTCTCTGTTTGCAGCCGGTGGACATGGGTGACAGCAATCCCTTCCTCCCTCCCTCCCTCCCTCTCGTCCTTGCACCAGCACCACGGCCATCTCAAGCCTGTGCAATTAAGCCGAGCTCTAAATGCAAGGTCTGTTTTGCGTGGCACTCAGTTAAGCAAACAGGCGTGATTGTTATTTTATTAATGTGGGTTAACAATTCCATAAATATGCCGAGGTAGTTTTCCAATCCAGGGCGTCTTTTATCTTGAGACATAAATAACACAACTTAATACGAAAATGAGCACTCCATTCCCTGTGGCATCTTTAGCCTCTCGTTCTTGGCTGAGAAATAAATTATCCTTTGCAGTAAATGAGGCAGCAGACATCGGCTTCGTGCCATTCACGAGAGAAATACCTTAATTTCACCTTCGGTATCTAAAAGCGAATTTTGCATTTAGTCTACAAAGAAGAACCGAGACCATCAAGAGGTTGGAGCATTTCATCTTCCCACGATAATTATCGAGGTGGTACATATAATTCGTCTCTGTGACACAGGTTGTGTCACAGAGATGTGGCGGCACTAAGAATAAGGACAAAAACCAGGCTGTGGGAAACTACTCGTGTTGTTTCTGCTGTAAAGTACATTCTGTAAAGCATTCACACACACACACACACACACACACACACACACACACACACACACAGAAAAACCCGCAAGTGCACAAGAAACCTTTAATTATTTGGTAGGTTCTCTAGCTTTGGCATCCCCTGGTAAAACACAATTATCTGAGAGGCTGAGGGTGTTAGAAATTCCCTCCTAAACTGACAAGAGGATAGCCAGACATGGAACTTTTAATTTTTTTTTCTTTTACTTTCCAAGGTCCCCTGTCCCTTTTGTGTTCCTTTTCCTCCCTTGTTTCCTTCCTTTCTCTGGGAGGGGCAGCGAGGGCGGAGGGGGGCTCAATCCACTGGATTCTCTGGATTCATATAAATGAAAACACACAGGGAGCAACGAGGGAGTATGAACCTTAGCAGCCCCGTCCTGCTCCATCTCCACCTATTGCTCTAGCAGACGAGAGGAGAGAGACTTATTTGTATAAAGGGTTTATTTACATTAGAATGAAGCGACAGTTCCTAGTCTGGGAAGTGATAAGTACTTGGCAAGTCATTAGGTAGCAGATAGAGATCAGCCCCTGGATACATAATTGCCTGCCTTTCCCATACTCGTTCTTGAGGGCTGGAAGCTTTCTCGGGAGGTGTGCGGCAGAATTAGTGGGGGTGCGGATGGGGGGCGGTGGTGAGGGCACTCAGCCCTGCTGAGAGCCACGACCGGGCGCTGCCCCGCTGCGGGCGGCCCTTGGCGGGGGCCAGTCCAAAGCCTCCCGCCCTCCGCGAAGGCTGCGCGGGGGGAGGCCGGCCCTCAAGCCGCCNCCCGCGCCCTGCCCGCGCTCCTTCTGTCCCGGCACACGCGGGATTCCGCACCCCTCGCGGACCCTGCCCGCCGCCGCCGAACGGGTTTGGCGGGGCGCAGCTCGCTGTCGGAGGTGAGCGCTAGAACGATGCCAGCTGCGTCCAGGCCATTATATTCTTCCCTCTGCCAAGGAATGTCTTTATTGGTTGCCAGGCTTGCCAGTAAAAGTTGCGAGGGGAAAAGCGTTGGTTTCCAGGAAAAGGACTTCTGTTTTCTAACCTCCCCCTTGCTGTCTAATTTCTGATGTGTTCAACCTCCAAGGAATAGCTTCGTAAAACTCTCTGGTAAACCCAGAGGCAGATGCCTTCACAGAGTGGCCACAGAGATGTGTAAATCTACACACAAACACACACACACACACACGCACACAAGCACAGCTACATGCACTCACGGTTTTCAAGGCATTTCAAGGGTTTTACAAGGCATCTATGGTTATTAAGTACAATCACACCAAAGAACGAGTCTCCTCTGAGGCTCCTAGGAGCTATGGTAATATAAGTAATAAAACTTATATATCTGAATATGCACTTTAACGAAGCCACAGATGCTCTCTTCGCAGCTATTTGTGCCCTGCTGGAAGTAACCCATGCTTGTTTAACTACAGAAAACAATGTCTCACTCTGCAAAAAGCAAAGTACAATAAAAAGAGGTGAAAGGATAGTTTAAAAAGTAGAGCTCTCAAGATGTAACTATTATTTTCCACAGACCACAAGTAATGCACAAAAGAGGTGGTGTTTTAAATGCACCTTGTGTAACAAACACTTGAATCTCACAGCTCTGGGAGTTCCATGGGCTGTGACCCCAGGCAAGCCCCATTTTCTAGTAGGTCTCTGCCCTCAAAATGAGACAGCACACCATTTAAAGGTAAAAGAAGTCATCATTCAGTTCCTGACTGTGTTACAGCTGCAGTTTCTGATTCTTTCTCTCCCTCTCTGCCTCCATAAGGCCACATACTGTGCCATTTCTGCCAATCTGTAAACAGACTGGTAGGCATGATTTGAATAAAAAAGTACTGAAGAAGAAAAGAACTTTGGCAGTATGTATTTCAATGTCTCCCCAAAAAGTGTTCCTTCTCTGACCAAATAAAAGCAAAGCTTTCAGACTTTCTTTTTTATCCAAGTGGCATTAGCCCCCTTCATTAGACCTCTGTGTGTTGGATGTGTGGCTCTGGCATGACACCACCTCACCTGCTCAGCTCACACCACAATTCCTGCCCCCGCAGGACCGGCTGGCCAACTGTGATGGCAACATGGCTAAAGTTTGCATATGAGGATGGCATCAGCCAAGCCAGGCAAGGTCAGTTTCCCCATTTTGCAAAGCAGAGGAGATTGCCAGACTGCATTCAGTGGCAGATGACCAATTCAGAGGTACTACACTTGATAAATACTAGTACAGGTATTTTAAGATAGTATAGCATGTAGAAAAAGATCCTTGATAGTTCATTTAAAAAAAAAATAAGTTTTCTACTTAATTTGATAACCCCTAAAATAGAGACAGAGATTCTTAGCCGAGGTTTACATTTAAAAATAATTGCACATGTATAACTGTGGGGTATAAGTGTGGTTTGTTGGTTTGAAGGCAGATCCACAGATTCACAGCTTTCCTTTAGCACACACTTTTGCTCTCAAGAGTTGTAGACACTGCAAACGTTGAAACAGTTAGTTACAAAGGGAATACTTGGTATAGGACACTCTGGTTGGTATCTTTCCTGAAGTTTAGATGAGCTTGCCAAGCAGCAAAACCCAGTGTTTCTCTATTCACTAGAGCCTTTTGGAGAGGTGCTGTGTGACAGGGAGGCTGTCGGAGGCAGAAGTGTTTGCATGGGATGGAGACTGCAACTACTGTAACCGTCCCTGTGGCAAGAACACCCACAGAAACAGGTAATTTGCCCCTCCCACACCAACTAACAGCCAGAAGCAAAAAATGTTAAAGTACCTTACATCATCGTTTGCCTGTATCATTACTAAGGAGGAACTGAAAGCTGTTTTATGAGGAGCAGACAGACAAAACTAGCTTGAGCTTGAGACATAAAAAACCCAAACCACTAAGATACCTGAAGGCATCCCAATTAAGCGATATTACCATCCCGATCAAGATGCAGTCATTGTTAGTAAGCACCCCTGATTTTTAGCAGAGATATTCCAATTAAGTAGATTTCCTGATTAGGCGCACTTAAATTAAGTGCAGAGAACAGTGTGGAGGAAAGCCTGGATGGCTTTTTATGAGGGCCAGCTTCAGAAGGGAGCTTGGACACTTACAACAGGGCATAAGTGGAGTTCAGGCCACATAGCCCAAAGCCATGGCAATGCCCCTTTGCCCCGTGCTGAGCGACCATCTAACCTTGAAGACATCCAGCCTCGGTTGGTGCCTCCATCTCTCAGCTGCGTGTTCCCCGAGCACGGGTAGCTCTGCTGCTGGGCATGCCTGCAACCGCCTGAGTCAGAGCATCCTGGCACCTCTTTTCAGCCTAAATCCCAGTGGGATCCAAAAAGTCGGCAGAGTGGCGTCTAAGTACCCGCAGGGTCTGATTCAATAGATAATGTCTTGGGCTGTGGGACAAATTTGAAGCGAAGGTTCTTATCAGCTCTGCACCACATATCTCTGTATTTTACAGGTCTCAGTTCTGGCCAGATCCTCGTGGTTTTTGGATGGAGTGACTTGAAGTGGCACATTTTGGCAGGAGTCACATAGTTTTTTATACTATTGCCTCTCTCCTTGTTACTCAGGCCTTGAGCTTGAAGGTCTAAAGCGCAGGTTCTGGAAAAAAAAATGCAGACAGCAAGGCTTCCAAACACTGGCCCTTTAGAAAGATCTGAGCTGAACCTGCCAAGTGTGCTGAGTGAAGGAGAGAAGGTTATGAGTCTTACATCTAGATATGTTGTGCTTATTATTCACCATGGGCACACCTACAACTGGAACAACAGTTGTGGATAGGAGAGAGCTCTGCAAAAGAAGGTTGCAGTGATAGGGATGGCCAGCCTGGGCCATGGGAATAGTTTCATGTCTCTCCCATGCATTTGTTTCCCTCCAGAGGTTGGGCATGTCTTGCATCTACACAATAAGGGAAGGAATGTGAGCCCTCCACCACACCTCTAGCTTTCAACATTTGCTGAGCCTGTTTGTCTATTTTGGTTTTGTTTTTTTGTTTTGTTTTGTTTTGTTTTCACCTATGACTTTTGAGATTGTAATCTCAGCAGGGTAGGGACTGCCTTGTGTTCTACATTTGTACACTGACTGTGCCTGGGATCTTGAGCTGATGTGCTAATAATGAATAAGCATAATTTTCTTGGGGGATACTCTTCAAGGATTCATCTGGAACTGATTGGACTGGTGATAAAATAGACCATTTCCTTTGGAAAAAAAGGGCTCATGATAACCACTCGATTAAAATGATTGCTTTCTGCAGAGGTGAGCACAGGTGTTGCACTTAGTAGTGTTCATCATGGATTTGCATAGACTGAATAGTACATCATGTCCCTCTTTCTCCTAAATTCAGGGGAAAGGCAGCATCCATCTAAATGTCTTTGAAGAAATTAATGACAGTTTTCTTGCTGACCTGCAGCAAAGGTGTGCTCTTGATATGTGCCTGTTTTTCAATTTGCCTACCCGTAAAAATTCCAAATGTAGTAGCTTCATGTAGCTATTTTGTGTCAGAGGTCTCTTGCTTGTGTGTCATCCTGACCTTGCACAGCTGTGTGGCATTGAAGTAAATCAGTCAAGAAATTCATATTCGAATTAGTGTTTGAAATTAATGTAAAATTTTTTTTTTTTTTTTTATTCTTCTTTCCCTTTCAAATGAGGCCAGATCCTCAAGCCATTAAACTGAATTGCATCAGCTGTGGCTCTGGCTTGGAGAAATTAAAGGTGAGCACCTGTACCAGCTCAGCACCACTACGCTGAATGCAGTCACAGAAACTCAGCCACTGAAGAGCAAGCAAGACTAGTGCTTGGATGATGCTGCTGGATTTCATGAGTGTGCATTATGTGCCAGGAAAGACCATGAGCTGGTGTTAGGGAAAACTGCTGGTTTAGGCAGTTCCAGCGTCGAGATTGGTTTCTTACTCTGAAAGCTGTCCCTCACAAAGTGCAGTGTGCAACAGTGGCAGAGGTTTTTTTGTACAGACCTAAATATGCTCGTTAACTCTTCAAAATAATGTTATCTCTTCCAGCGCATTTCCCATTGAAGTGAATGGAAATGTTCCCATTGACTTTAAAGCACAATTTCCTCCACCTACTCCTTCTTAAAAGACTTAATCAAGCATGTTTAGTGGAAACCTATGAGAGTTGTCTAATGACTGGCTCGCTTTGCCCAGGGAAAAACGTAACTATAAACTGAAACATGATGCTGAAAACTAAGTTTAGTAGAAAGTGTTTAGTCTAGTGCTGGATGAATGATGGAAGCTTGTATTTGTGAATAATTTATTTGACAATTGGTGCGGGAAAAAAAATGACTGAATAAGTTCTTTGCTCGTTTTTTCTTGCCTGTCTACCAAACTGGCTGCACAACGTGCAAACAAATGGCTAATATTTATTCAGGAGCAAAGAGGTCAGCTTTTGTCAAAAATGTTTTTAGCAGTGGCTTGGACAAGCACCAGATTAGCTTAATTTTCTTGTGTCCTCTGCATAGTAAACAAAGGAAGCTGTGCTATTAGTTACTGAATTCACTGTGAGTTTTGCATCTCACCAGTAATGCTTACACTTTACAGCAAATCCTCTGTTGTAAAGACTCCGTGCCAATACTGCAGCTTGGCTTTCATGCCTGCAGAAAACCTCCTGAGACTTTAGAAACCTCTGAAGTGAGTTTCTCTCTATAGCCTGTACAGGAGGTGCTGCCCACCTTCAGCCCCTTCTGAATGGGGCTTCTTCCGAGTCAGGTGCGGTGTTGCAGACAGCAGCTACGTCCAGGGCTGACAGAGCAGGAGCTGCTCTGCTGAAGAGAAGGTGTGCTTTGTGTTTAGGAAGGCTGCCATCTTCACATAGGCTGATGTAAATAGTTGCTGATTGCCAGACAGAAGGTGCTTATTAATTATTTTTCCTCTTAGTGAGAGAGGAAATACAGACAGACGTCGGAGTCTCTGAAGAGCTCTCTTTATTAGCTTGACCTGACAGCACTACCGAGGTGTTTTGCTTGGGGACAAAATCCACGTTTTGCCTTGCAATTTGGTAAGCTTGTCTGCATTGCCTCCCACGCTTCCTCCTACAACCTTTCCCTTCCCCTGTGACACACCCAGGCTTCTTTTTTGCTAGTCCTTCATCCTCTGCTACCTTCCTGCCTTCTCCCAAGCTGCCCTATGAGCTTTAAATTGTTCTAAAGTGAATGCATATTTTAATACCTTTTTTTTGTCCTCTTCACCCCTTTTAAAAGACAGACATATATACTTTCTGCACAAAATACTGAAGGTACAATCCCAAATCTTTAATATCAAATCCAGTGCTTTTGCTGTCAGTAGGTTTCAGATTAAAACATGGGCTTTTTGTGGGACTGAAACGTGGCTGTGGATTTCCCAGAGCACCTTCAAGCCCTGTGGGAGTCGAGGGAAGCTGCAGGTTCTTGAACACCTCTTAAGCTGGGTCTTATCGGCTTGATGCTGATGGTCTATACCATCAGCAGCTGCTTGTACTTATGTTTATCCTCTTTGAGAGGGTAAGTTTTCAGGTGCTTACTTTACTTTGATATTTTCTCTTCCAGTGGGAACAGCCCACCCTTTTTGTGGCTTTACATCTTCAGAATTGTGTATGTGTGTGTGAGAATGCAGAAGAGGGAGGCAAAGTTGCTCCCCAGCCTTTCAGAGTTTCCATCTCTTCCCAAAAGCTGCCTGTGTGAAGTAGATGGGTCATAGCATCATTTTGTCTTGGGCCATGGGATCTACTTGTCTCCTCATGCAGAGAGGCTCAGATCTGGTCAGGGCTGTGGCAGAACAGGGAAGGGAAGGTATGAGGCATATAAACAGCAGTTCATAGGATTTCTTTTCGATCTTAGTTTAGATGAACTCCCAGTGCACCTAGAGAAGCAATACATGATTAAATGCTACAGCCTTTGGCTGTATGTGCTGTGTCACAGAGACCAGGAGTGCACAGAAATACACTTAACACCATGCCACAGACTGAAGAGGTCACTCATGGCTGTGTCCTCAGACATGACCCAAATTCAGACCAGTCTTATTTGTATTTGGCTACAGCGAGCTAGGTAGGTGCCAGCCCAGCTCCTGACACAATTTGGAGCAGTAGCGAGGTAGTAATGAACTACATGCTGGTCTCACAACCTCATCCTCCCACCTGCTTCTGGCAATAAAGAAGAAGGGAGTAAAGCTGGGGGCTTTTAGCCTGGCTGCTCCCCCTGGGCATTTGGGCTGGATGAGTCAGTGCCAGGAAGAGAATGCAGAAGTGTGAGAAAACCATGGTCAGGCTCAAGCCTTTTTTGCTATGCTGGAAGGTCAGAAGGTGCCCCTAACAGAGAGAAGAGACTAAACTCCTATCTGCCCTGGACTCTTTCAGGGATAGCTCTTCCCTAAAGCCCCGAGCATGAACTGAACACATCAGAAACACGGACTTCAGGATTTGGTGCTTGCAGGGCTGCTCCGAAGTTGTTTGTCTGACCTGAGTGTGTTTCCCTCTGCATGCTGCTTGTAGGACCAAGCCCTGCTGTGCTGCAGAGAGTCACCTCTGCTCCTCCTGGAGCCAGAGGCAGCTCAGGGTAATCAGCACATACAGAAATAAGCTCTGACTGTGGAAGCCTGGTAAGAGCGCAGTTTAATTTCACTGTGGTATGCAGCACTCCAAGAAAACTCCCAGACTCAGTTCTTTTCCTTCAAGCACAATCCCTTATCAAGGTCCTTGGCAGCAATTCACATACAGAAAGGAGCAGCTGTCATGGTATTCCCACATACAAATACAAAAAAACAACCCCTCCCTGCTTTCAGTGCAGCAATGTTACGTAGTACGAATAATTACAATATTTAACACTTGTATCTGTGCTTCTAATCTTCAAAGCACTTAACGAGCACTAGGTACAGGTAATTGTAGCTGCAGAGTGATGCGGCCGTCTGCAAGAAAAAGAGAATTGTGTGCATGAGTGCTCCAGTGGTCCTGTGCAGCATGGGCACAGAGCAAATAGGGCTGTAAAGGCCCAATGACATAAATTCCCTTAGCTGCCAGGGTTGATTTTTTCCTATGACTGATCGCTGTCCCCCTGCCACAGGTCAGTGATTTCTCAGGTCTGTTGGTGGAATCACTCACCTTCTGGTTTCCCAATCCATCCTAGTCCCAATGAACTCGGTTAGGAAAGACCTATATGGTAAACCATGTTAGCTGACCTGGCGTGTTCTCACTGGAATGGATGAGAGAGTGCTTGGATGAGCAGCTCAGCCATCAGACCTGGGAAAATGGTAACTCCTGGCAGATGGACAGAAAAGAAAGTGGCTGTGGA
Organism: Peucedramus taeniatus; assembly: GCA_013400575.1. Lineage (NCBI taxonomy): Eukaryota > Metazoa > Chordata > Aves > Passeriformes > Fringillidae > Peucedramus > Peucedramus taeniatus. The sequence continues at coordinate 13,109 of WBNO01032610.1, forward strand.
GAGACTTCCAGGAGGCCTATAGGAGGCTGGCAGTAGTGGCAGCTGGCACAGGAGGTGTGTATCTGATCAAGAGAAACAAGCCCATGATGGTTCATTCCCATTTTGGTTTGCCCCTCGGTAAATTTGATATGAAAAATGTCACTGTGAAAGGCATTACTTGTTTTCTTTGTCTTCTTGCTGTATCCATGTACCTCTTGGCTCACAGTGGAAAATGAGAAATGGTAGTGGAGAAATTGGTGCTGCTTTTAATGTTTTTGCTTTCCGATTTTTTTTTTTTTTTTTTTTTTTTTTGTGACGCAGGAGGACAGAAGACAGCTCTTCAGTTTTTTGTGAGCAGGAAGGTCACAAGACAGTTATTCAGTCCTACCATTTCTATGGCCATCTGTCCATTAGTTATTGCCTCAATCTGCAACACTGGCCATTTGCTCTTGCAATGGTGCCCCTCTGTTCTCTCTTGTTTTGCTTTCTTACTAAGATTGCTCATCCACAAGTGCTTGGGTAATGCCTCTGTTGTTGCTTAGAGTAGGCAAATGAGATTAGTGGATGTGAAATGCATCCTCAGAGCATGCAGCTCCACAGGGTACCAGCTGCCAGCACCTGGGAGGGCAGAGCATAGCCTCACACAGGGCATCCTGACCATCCAGTTCTACTCCCTGCCTTCACAGGCAAGAGGGCTTGGTATTTATTAACGTGAGGTGATCACAAAACAAGGTGGTGTTGATCTGGTCCCTTCCAGCTCCAATGACCCTGTGAGTCTGTGTACTGACTACCCTGTTTAGATAAATTTGGGGCCTACATATCTTGTAATTTGATTTTAAACAAAGCAAATACAAACCTAACTGTTGAAACCTTTGTTTTCACTGGAAATCACACTCTTATCTGTGCAGAATGAATGTCTGTCCTTCTTGCTGCTTAAGAGGAAAATGAAGGTGATATATAGTAAGGTAATGACAACACATTAACAGGAATCGGTTCATTCAAAAGGGTTAACTCAGGGTTTGCTTTTATTTTAACTGTTCATGCACATTATCATTTTCCCCTTGAGGACTGTTTTGGGAAAAAAGATTGTGAAACCCTGAGCTAGTTCTCTATTGTGCTGCAGCTTCATTAATATGTGCATAGCTCCAGAAAATGAAGTCTCTACTTCATGAAAATATCCCCCATAAGAATTTCGTCTTTGTCCCTTTGATTAATGAGGTTTTAGTAATATAATTTTTCCAGTTTTTATTATTATGAATTGGATAACATTTTTTTTCTTCTAAGAACTCCACTCCTGAAATGGACTGACAAGAAGAGAATTTTTCCATTCTGTTAAAAAAAAAAAAAAAGAGTTTCTAGACCTTATTGTTTGAGGGGAAAGCATCCTATGAGTGTAAGCATACCTCAGAAGCAAAAAAAAAAAAAAAGCTCTGGGAAGAAACACACGAACAAACCAACCTCTGTAGTTTAACCTTGTGACTCTCAAGTTCCTCCTTCTTTCTGAGGCCTCAGCTATTGCAATTGGCACTGCTGTGGAAGGGATAGCTCTTCCAGACAGCTGCTTCCAGGCAAGCAATGCCCTGGGAGAAGGAACAGACCTAAGCTCTCAGCTTGGTAACTCAGTCTCCTGCCTGTACAGTTCTGTGGCAGGACTGTCTACAAGACAAGGAAAAAAAAAAAACAACCAACCCTGAAATCATCTCCCTTGCTCGCACCATTCCAATTAAGTGCAATCAATTGCTCAATCAATCTTTTGCTCTTAATAAAGTCAGTTATCTTTTTCCTTCTAATTCCCCTCCAGGTTTTTTAACAATTGTTCAGACAGACACAACAAGCAGCTTTTGTAAAGGAAGAGTGTAGGCGTTTCCTTTGGCTGTTTTCACTTTCTGCCTATGATGATGTTATGCTCCGCACCCTCCCCAAATCCTAATCATATACAATGAGTGTGCTGGGAGCCCATATATTTTTTTCCAACTGGCATGGATTGAATAACCTAATTTGATAGCAAAATCATGCCAAAATATTTGGGGGGGTGGGGGGGAGAGAGAGGGAGAATAGACATTTTGTCATCTTTGTGTTGCTGATGAGTCAGACCATTTAAATTAAGCAAAGGTTTAAAAAAGGGAAGGGAAGTGCTTTCCAACCTTATCTACTCCAACATTAATTTGGGTAGAAGGTAGGAGTGGAGGAAGTCTGAGCAAATCTATTCCCCTTTCAGCTGCCTTTGGATGGTTACTGTTGTCTGCAGGCTGAAAGAAGATGCATTCAACTGCTGCCCACCATTGAGTGCGGCAGAGAGGGAGAGGCCCCGCATGTGCTCATCCTGGTTTTGTGTGTGTGCAAAAGCCATGCATGCTTGATGTGCACATGTAAAAAAGACCAGCAGTGGCATCCATTGCATTGCTCCGACTCCCCTGCATTCCCCATGGGAGGGAGACTACAGTGTACCTGCACAAAGCACATTTACACCTCAGTGCACCTGTCCCTGATAGGTTTAACTCTCCTGTCTTAAAAAAGAACCAAATAAATAGTCTTTGACAGACATAATCATGCAAGGATTATCTGTGGGTCAGGCTGTGTCTGGAAGCAGAACTGATTGGTCTCATTCAAAGTGGATGAGAAGATTAGATGGAGCAGATACCAAGTAACTTAAGAAAAAGGGGGAAAAAAAAGAAGATGTAGTCAGAAGAGTTAGGAGCGACCTGAATGGGAAGAAGAGGTAAGGGGGTGTGGTACCAGTGCCAGCAGCACAGTCCTTACTTAAACTTTATTTAAGTTTACTAAGCCCGTGTGTTGGTTTCAGCACAGGGACGGTCAAGTCAGGCCTATACGTTTAACGGGAAACAGAGGGGACGTCAAGGAAGTGGTGTCACCTCCCTGTGAAATTAAACCAAGTGGGAAACCTAGTGTCCTAGGGGAGCTGATGGCAATTACATCACACGAGGGCACCTTTGCACTGCAGCAGCTCCTGCTCCTTGTCAGCTAACTTGAGTGAGACTTGCTCTTGTGTGCCATGCTGTGGGCCCTGGCTGCTTGTGCCGGCTTCTCCAGCAGGTTTTGCAGACTGTAGCAACCCTCTGCTTCTGTGTTTACACTGCCATCACTCCCCCAGTAAGGGGATTTGAAGCTAGCTCAGCAGGACCCATCCTACATGCAATTTCTGTGGTGCAGACATGCCCCGGGACATTAAAAAGTTTGTAAAACTCAGATGAATATGCTAAAGGTGGTAATAGGATAATGAGAAGGAAGTTCTATTCTACCTGATGGGCCATTTTCAACTCTGTTTTTGAGGCTAACCCTGCTGGAAGGTGAAGAGGTGAGGAATAAGTTTGCTGATTTTATTATCACTGGTCACAGTCTGCAGCTGTCTCAGTTGCAGGGAAAAGCCTCCAGTGTAGCTCAGAGGAAGTCTGCTCCGAATGATCCCAAATGACAGTGTCTCCAAGGTGCTAATATGGCAGTGCAGACCAGCTGGATGTGGAGGTTTCTCATGAATGCCCCTTTGCTTGGCTTTAGGGATGGAGGAGCTGTGCAGGAGCTGCTGTGCTGATGGCAGGCCAGGAGATGATCTCCTTGCACTGGGGTGATCCTCCCTTGGCTGGGTCTTCCAGCCTCAGGGCTGTTTGCATTGTCAGGATGGCACAAAGCAGCCTTACTTCAGGGAAGGATTGGGGCCTGGGCCTTATCTCACTTTGATTATATTAAATAATCTATCTGTCTGCCATGTTATTTACATAACTCTTATTTAAATACTTTTACATCAGACACACTGAATCATGAGACTGAAAGTCTAGACAATGCTTGCTAGGCTCAGCCTGCCTTTAACCCTCCTGTGTTGGCATTTTTCTTGTGTTTCCCTTCAGGATTACCCTGCTCTGCTTTGACCTCTGAGGGACACATGAAGTGCCTGGTGGTCCCAAGATTTCAGAGTGAGAAAATGAAATTGCTGAGGTGAGAGAGTGAGAGCACAGAAGGCAGATAGAGAAGAGGGGGGGAATGCAGCAGAGAGGAGGGAGATGAGTTGTTTGTCTGGTTTTACTAGGTCAGCTTTGAGTGAGACTGCAGGGCACATGGCTTTGAGCAGACAAACTTAGGGCAGGACTTTACCTCTGGAACTTGCCTTCTGGCACACACTGCCCTGGCCAGCTGCTATAAGAGATAATTTGTTTTGAGGAGAGAAGAAGAAGGAGGTATAGTGTTATCTCATGCTATACGGGCTTATAGGCAAAGGCTAGAAGCTGGGAATTGGGAGAGGGCAAATGGTATAGAAAAGACATTTGTTACTTGAGAAAAGCCAAGAAAGCCCATTCATTTCCCCAGGCTCTGCCCTCTCCCCTAAAAACGCATTATAAATTACTAATAATTCATAAATGGCTTGTGTTATGGCATGCTTGGTAATTTAATCTGTCTTTCCTTCTGAAGGCACACTCTAGGATTTATGCCTCCCTGTCACAAGCCTTGCTGCTATGATTTCATTATATGTTGATTTTGATATACGCTTCCTGAGATACTTGGGTGCACTGGAACCGAATCTCTGCTCTACAAAAAAGGAGGACCGAGGCTTCTGGTTCCTTCATCTTTCGCTTCCTTAGGAACAAGAGTTTGTCAAGGGCTGCTCTAGCCCTGGCTGCTGCTTCCAGAGGCCTTGAGGACGTCAAGGATGAGATGGAGCAGCACCTCCACCTAGTGGTCTGCACAAATTAAGGCAATTTCTCCAATTTAGGGGTTTCTTAGTCCGCAAGAAAATCTTGAAGTTAATCTCTGAAACCGTGAATCTTGCCTTAATATGAAGTGGGTTGTTTACATCCCAGAAAGAATAACACAGTAAACAGGGTTTTATTTGTGTGTGAAAGTCATTTTTTTGAACCTTAGTTCCATGGGAATTGATGTGATTTGTTAGATGATAACTTCAGGGATGGTGTGACAGCAAAGTGAAGCATGGAAAATCATCTGTTCCTAAACTGAAGAGCAATGCAATGCATACTGGGCTGTGCATACAAAGTGCTTGGCATCCACCTATGCATCCCACAGCACTTTACACATCTGTATTCACCCTTAGTTTACAACCGGAAAAAAGAAGACATGAGGGACTATGGCAGATACTTCTACAAACAGTATCTCTTTTGTATCATTATTTTTGGGTGCTGCATGTGGATACTGCTCTCGAGGGAAGCTGAGCAGTGACCTGAAGTCAGTAAGGATTTAAAGCACACATGGATCTAGCATGGCAGAATCCTGGCCTGTGGGACAGTGTTCCAGTGCAGATAAATAACCACCACAGCAACAACCATAACATGCAATGTTATACCAGGGGAACCTCAGACCCTCTGAAAACCAGACCTAGTGTCTCAAGAAAAGCTCTCAGGGAACTGAGACCTGCTCATCTCATGAACAGATACTTCTGAACAAGTTAAAGAGGCCAAGTTGAGTATTACTAGGTGGGGTTAAATCACACTGACAGGCCTGTCTGTAGCAAAAGCCCTATAAACTTCTAAGGGGAAGGCTCAGGTTTGCTGTCTCCTACTGCCATTGCCAAGCTGTGCTGCCTCCTTTCAGCAGCTGTTGTGAAAGAGGAACTTGCTGTTCTACAAGGGCTGTTTCCCAACAAGGAGGCTGAAAGGGTGGAATTGTTATTGTGAAGACTGAGGAATTACACACACACACAGGCACACACAAGCACACACACATATACCCACACCTCCTCTGATTCCTGTGAAGGGAAGTTGTGAGTTCAGAAGTGAGGTTCAGAGCAACTGAGGTGATTCTGCCATGAATGGCAGTACGTGATTGACATCTCTGGGCTGATTCAACATCCAGGCATGGTATGAGGTGTGTTGAAGTTATTTTAAGGTGCTGTGGCCTGCCTTAGGGTATCCTGAAATTCTGACACCCTGCCAAATACTTGACTCCCTGGGGGAGGGGGTGATCTTCTAATAACCACACCCTCCCAATTGACTGCCCAAATGTAATTATATTTAAAAAAGATCTTTATTGACAGCAAAAAACCGAACTATAATTACTGGGGGAACACACAGGTCATTGTTCCTTTTCTGCTGTGTGACTCATCCAGATCAAGCTGTCTGTTTAGTGTATCTACTAATGCAGTTAACTTGGAAAACCTAACCCATAAGTGCTTCTTTTGTTTCCTAAAAAACAATCGCTGGATGCCTTTTGAAACTTTTCAATTTTTTTAAGCCTTGCCGTGTTTTGGAACGAGAAGAGCACAGGCACTTTCTTGGCAAGTCTTCCACAACCTTTTCTGTTCCACCCTGAGACAGTACCTTCTTTTACTGGGCTTGCAACAGAAGTGCTTTACACCTCCAAAGAGAGGAAACCTTAATGGCATGCCTGTGAGCTGAGTGAGCCTGAAGGCTGGCATAATAACACACTTTATCATTAGATCAGGTCCGAAATATATTCCTGAGGGCCAGACCCTGAGCATGACCTCTCTTGTCATGTCTCTTGATCCATCAGCTCGCAGTCACGATCTTCCTGGAATGGGGGCAACATGCAAGCCACCCTTTAGCCCAGTCCCCCCTGTCCTCCCAGAAACAACACACAATCCTTATGCTCAGAGCTCCTTGTGCCGTAGAGGTGGCTGCAGTGCCAGGACAGGAGCATCGGGGAAGCAGATCCACCCCTGCCACTCTTTTCTGCCCATCCATCTGTTGCACAAGGGAAAGAGATTGCGAGAGCACATCGCCTCCCGCAGCCACCTCCCTGTGCAGCCACCTGCATCCTGCCCCTGTGGCACTGCAGAACTGCCCCATGTGTGATGCAGCTGGGGAGGCCTCTACTCAGAGAGGAAGCACGACGCTCATCCTGAAATGCAGGAACGCTTCTGAGCGCCTTGTTTGGAATCAAAACCCTTAGATTTTGTTTCGTTTTTATTTTGTTTTGTTTAAGGTGGCTGCCTGTTAGCTCCTAAGTTCTTTCAGATGAGGTTAAATCAGAAATAGGCTATATGCAAATAAATATACTACCCCCAATTAGAAAGAAAAAGGACTTCAGACAATGCACTTATCTCAGTACTGCTTGGGTAGTTGAAGCAGCTGCGAGAAAGCTAATAGCAGGGTTGAAACCAGACTTGCAATTTCATTCTTGGCCAGACAGTCAATTTTTTCATACTTTTGTCTGGCTGTCTCTTGGTAGGGCTGCACAAGAAGACCAGCTTTACTTTCTTTCGTTATTATACGTATATTTTTCAGCTGAATTAATCTATGACTGCCATAACTCAGTGGCACTCTGTTTCCAAGGAAGCTTGAGTGACTGAATAATGAAGATGAATCGTGATTCCAGAAAAAAAAAGAAAATTCCTCTCTTCTGTGCAGCCCAATCCCAATAATCTGCTTTTGCCAACCTGTCCCTATGAAATAAAAAAGAGGCATTCATTTGTACTGTCTCATTTTCCTCTGTGTACAGTGAAAGGATTTTTTGTTGCAATCTGTCACTCTCATGTGGACTCTCTAAACAGCCTGTGCCCCCTTCCACTTCAGGCAGTACGGAGAGCAGTTATTTTTAATAGAACTCGTTTAACATACCTATGTGTTGGTTTGTAGCAGAGCTCACACTCTCTGGACTTCGCTGCAGCTGGGATCCTCCTCTGGACAAAGGTGATGTGTCTTAGAGCCTCTTTGGCTTGGCAGGAAGGTTTATTAAAATACCACAAGTTCAGACAATGCCGGTTACGAGGAGTGCACACTGTGCTGTATGTGGGAGGACTGGCGCAGAGTTTCCAGTAAAAATGAAGTGACTTAGAAATCTCTTCTTCACCCTGGCACATCCCAGGGAGCGTATTCTGTGTCTGTGTGTCTGGTGAAGCCTGCTTGCACTCGGTGCACAATGTGTGCTTGTACATGACTCAAAGAAAATCTTGGGAATCGTTTAGTTCCTTGCTTGCTCATAGCACAGGTTTCAAAGCGTCCCAAAGCATATTATTTTGTGTCCAATGAAAGCCTGTCTCAGACTTTAAGCATAGCAGGGGCCATAGTTTCAGTTGCTGTAAATCAATGAGGTCTCAGGGAATCTGGTGGGGCTCTGCCATTTTACACCAGCAGAAAGTTTGTCCCTTGCCTGTGCCCTACACTCAGCCCTGGAGGTGTAGGCAGCAGAGGCAGGAGGCAGCACCCCACTAATGACAGCCTGTGGAGCTGCAGCACCATGCCCGCAGTGAGCCGCTGAGCTAGTGCAACACGGTTTCATCATCTCTCAGGCAAAATGAGGACACGATATTACAAGACACTTTCAGACTATTGCCACAAGCTATTTTACATGTCTTAGAGTCTTCAGCTGTCACACAAGTGGAGGTCTCAGCCTTCTTTTTTGGTGGTATAAAAAGCTGTTTCTGATTCCTTTCTCCGCATTTCACAGGACAAAGAAAGTTTCCTCTGCCTTTTATTTGTTTGGTTTTTCAGTGCTACATATGAGTTCCAGTTAGGCCCAAGATCTTTTTGTGATTTTGGCAGTAAGGTTAGTAAGGGACTTCAACAAGAACTTCCTCAGAAGGTTCAAGTCAGTGGGTTGAAAGGACTGAAGGCACTTTGCACCAGCCAGCCCTCTAGTCCTATTCTTTTCAGTAGTCTTATAGGACTTGATTTCATGACAGAACCTCTTTGGCTTTTACTCTGTCTCTTGTCATCTTTGAATTAATAGTTTGAATGATATTTCAAAGTGTACATCAATTTTGAGTTAAAAAATAACACAAAGAAAAGGAGGAAAGCATTTTCAGCTTCATTTATTAAAACTGATGGATTAAGATTTTTTAAACTTCATGACCAACATTTTTCAGCTGGGTCAAGTCTACAGATATAGTATCTATAGATACTATAAATAGTATCTCCATTTAATCTATCTATAAATAGATAAGTTAATGGAGCTATGCTCACTTGTACCTGCTGACCCCTCCTTTTTATTTTCTTCTTTTGACCCATAAAACCCTAGGTGGATTGTGATCTCTCAGCTTGGTACATTAGATGTTTGTCTGTGCTTAAGGAACCCACATCCCCTATCTCTTGACACCTCTGGCAAGACAAAATTTAGTTACCTTTGAGAGGTGCTCAGGGGTCAGAGTGACTAGTCTGTGGTTACAAAGTACTGCCTGCTTTTGGTTGCATGTTAAGGTTCTGGGTGACTTTTTCCTTCACTAAAGTGTCTAGGGGACAGGACAGACACATGAGTCAGAGAACTCTAGGTCTTTCTGTCCCTATCTGCTATTGAAGCCAAAGACAACTCTGAGTGAGGCTGTGAGGCTGTGGGTACAAGTGCTATTTCCATTTGGAACTCAAGTTCCCCAGGCACTTTGAAAACTCCTTTCTGTGCCTGAGCAATGCAGTGTTTGGCCCTTGGTTAGGTAACTACTCACTGATCCTGTTGCCAGCAGCAAGCAGACAAACCCAAACCTTGCAGTCTGGGCTGTGATTTCACTGATGTCATGTTAGTCTGAAATAGAGATGAATATGATTCTGTTTCAGATACCAAAATGTCTTCCATCACCTAAAGATCTCCAGCAGGAAAGGAGGATATCAGTGACTAGGAGTATTGTGACATTTCTCTTTATTCATTCACGCCAGTTGTGTTGGAAATAGTGGTAGACAAAAGCAAGCAAATAGGGTCCTGGCAGCACAGCAACTGCTTTCCTGAGCTAATAAGCTAGGAGAGTGTTAGAGATATCCTGAAATGTAAGTAGTACAATAACAATAAGTGGCAAAGCAGTGGGTGCATAGATAAATTGCAGGGGGAAACTAGTCGTAGAGCCCCAGCTGTAGCATGGGCACTTCAGTTCACACTTACCTCAGCCAATTCCCCCTCTGAGGGGTGGGCTCAGTACAAGGATGATCTTTAGAAATAAATGTGGAAGAAGACAGATGTGTAAGGTGCTGCTTTGAGGTTTCAGGCTTGCTTACCTTCCCGTTTCCCCTTTCTTTGGGTCTAACCTTAAAAGAGGTTACGTTCCTTGCCCCCATTGCCACCGCCTCTGTGTGCCTCCTTTGCCCTGCCAGGCTCAGCAGATGCCATCACTGCTGTGAGCAACCTGAGGACAGTCTGAGTTGGAAGTGGAAATTGCCAGATCCTAGATATGTTTTCCTCCTCCCTCTCTGTCTTAAAGCCTTTACTTCAGTCATTGCCACTGCCTGAGACACTGCTCCAGCCATGGGAATGAGCAGGTCAGGACTGTGTTATTTGTGCTGTCAGGTGCTGCCAGTCCTGGGAGGGAAGATGGAGGATGGGGAGGGATGAACCATGCTTTTCTGGGGTCTCTTCTTGTCCTTCCTGCATCTTCCACAGCCTCAGCTCTTTTGGGATAAGCTGCAATGGCCTAAGGAGGCTCAGTAGTGGGAGATAAGGTTACCAGACTCTCTAAAAAGCCAGATGAGGCTCTAAAAAGTGGCAAAGGAGATGTGTGAGAGCAAGAGAGTTCAGGCAAAGCTGCCTGCCCTGCGCTTCCTCTCCTTGCAACCTCCACCCACGTGTGGTGGGAAGGTGCAAGAGCTGGTGCCCCAGGAAAGCTGTCCTCCAACTGAGAATATACTGTGTTAATAACTAGGATGCTGAGCAAAGAACTTCATCTGTGGGAGATGTTGCAATTTTCAGCTGCAGATTGCTATCTGTCTTCTGAATGTCCCTCTCAATCTCCTGGAAGATTTGCTGAAACAAACACTTCTTGAACCATTTCAGTCAAGTGAGCTGGTTTAGAAAAACCCTGTAATTTAAATAATTTGAGGTACTTGGATGCAATGTGCTAAGGATGCCTGAGGACTCTCTTGAACTAAAAGACCTGTGGCTGATAGCAGTGACATATAGGTAAGGGGAGATTGCAGCTTTTGTGGATGACACAGTTGGGGCTGGAAGAGGACATTTGGCCAGAATGGCTGTAAAGTCAGACTCAGTCTTGGATCTACTGCTCCTCTTGTGATACTAGTCTTATGCAGGTAGACAACTCTGCTTTTGAGAGAATCACTCATGAATTACAACAAAGTGACATATTTCTGTCTGCCATACATTTTGTTCCATGTATAACTCTGCAGGCCTGAGAGGAAAACTTTTTGTCCTTAACACAAATGATATCCAAAGCTGCATTCAGCTACTTCTGAACTTCAGTGGCATCAGGGAAGTAAATTCTGAGTGTCATTTGCCAAAACATGTTAGTAAAAACATACTTACACTGAGAAAGATGCGTGGGTGAAGCAGTCTTGAAGAATCTGAACAAACCTCAAAAGTTTTCTTAAAACCAAATAAATTTTGCTGAAGAAAGTAACCAAGTGTATTTTCATACCTATCCTAAGCAATATGGATGAAGGCAAAGGTGCTGATGGATTTCATCTCAGCTTGGGGAGACCAAGTGAGGTGACCAAGGGAAGGAAATACTCAGTATATACCTTCCTACCTTCCCAGGGAGAGGATGCAGCCCAAACCTTTTCTAGTTCTGTGGTTGCCACATTTTAGGATGCTTTTGTGTCATTATTCAGAGAGAGAAAAGTCAGACGCTGAGACTTAGCCCATGGTAGTGTATCCAAGAAGGCCTGGCAGCTTTCTTTGGCCCTGGGAGATGACAGTCTGTGCTAGTACACTGCTAGCACATGCTCTGGCATGAGCATGGCCATTGCAACTGATACTCTCTGAACAATTTTTGTGTCTGGTCTGGCAACAGGAGTGTTCCAGGCACCATACTCAGTGGATGGTTTGCTGGCTGCTGCCTTATTTAGGAGGCTCATTCAGTAGTCCACTGCTCTCCAACTGGCCTGGACATTTGGCCCCAATGCCATCATGCTCTAGTTCACTGTTATGAACACAGCCTGACTATAACCCAGTATGGGATGTATGCGGGCCATGCAGGAATTCAGCATGGAGCATGTTAGCTATTCGATGGTCTGTGCAGTTACCTCAGTAAAGTTCCTGGACATTTGTGCTTTCTTACCTTGGAGAAGGAAGAAATGAGACAAGGGGGGAAAATCCTGCTGAGTTGTGTCTTGGGAACACAATAACGGGGCGAGGGTGGAGGCGTCCAAAGGCGCAGTGCGTTCAGTTGGCCATTGCCAACCCAAGACCCTTGCAAATAAGCACAAATCCTAAATGATTTACTGAATGAGGAGACGGGAAAACCACAAACAAGTGGGTTTTCCATGGTACCATCTCATTCCCAGTGGCTGTTCTACAGGCATGTAATACTCTGCCCATGGCACCAAGTTGGAGGTTTGACTGTGTCATCTCTGCTTAAGCAGCTCGGGACAGCTTGTGGAGAATATCTACCTAGGGAGGTTAAGCTCAAGCCTTCTGCCAAAATGTGCTGAGGCATTCGAATCATGCCTTGACCCTCATGGCAGCATTCTGAGATTTTGACATGATTTTTGTACATTCATCATCTTAACACAGACTTGTATTGCTATATTTAATGCAGAGAGTATCTTTAGGGCTGCATGATAAAAACCCCTGTAGTACTCAGAGGGTTGTGATGGCTTCCAGGAGTTCTTGGTTGATTGTGAAGTGAATGTCTGGGACAGGAATCTGGGAGTGTTTTGGAAAAGAGGAGACCTTGTAATTAATTTTGTTCTTCAGACTTAGAGAGCAGAAGAGGAAAGAAGAGGATGTGCCCAGGGATTGTGATTGTGCACAGGGACCCTGTGAGGGTGAAATGAAAGGCAAAGGGAGTGAGTGTGGGACATGAGCCACTGCACTGACACTGGATATACAGAGCAGGGAAGACAGGGGACTATGAGGTGGTGAGCCAGGGACAAATAGCAGACTACAACCAGAGTAAGGAAGTTTCGTAGGCAATTTAAGGCTCAGATATTCATTTGATGTCTGTCTGATGGCCTTCAAGCTGGACATGGGACAGAATCCATCGCCCATGCACACCAGCTGTGATATGCCAGAGTCTCTCCAGCTAGGCAGTGGTGCTCACAAGTCTCACTGCCTCTTACCCAACTTCTGCAGGTCTCTGTGACTTTGCAATGGCTCAGAGTGCAAGGGCTCACAGTGCTGAGGAAAGCCTGTCCAGCAGGAAGGCTCAATTCTGCCTCCGGCACATACACAGCCCAGCCTGTAACACACATGGACTCCACCAAGGAATGATGCTCCTGAGCTATCTCATGCATGACAGCTACCTTTGTCTAGATATTTCCTCTTCTTTTGCACATGTAAATAAATCCGGGTTGCAGTGAACTGTACTTTATGTACCGTTCAAAGCTGTACTTTATGTACCATTCAAAAAGCCATAATTTATGTACACAATGAACCAGAACAGAGCATTGCAGAAGATTTGTGGTCATTAAGCAGTTGAGCTCAATTCTTCTCATTAGCCTGGAGGGGCAGAATGTACATGCAATAGTGCTTTAAGTCTTTTCATCATTTGTGTTCTTTCCTGTTCGGTGCTAGGTGCTTTTCCCCTGCTGTGATCTCCATGTCTCTGTGAATTTCTACAGCATTTGAAATACTGTATAAAGAACGGACAACCCATTTTCTGGGTACAAGATATTACCATTGTCATTCCATGCAGAGTATCTTCCAAGGTAGCATTAGGTTATCCCAACTTGATAAGTAACCAGTCTGTGCTTGTTGACATATGTAATTATAAATTTGTATCATTTGGATAATGCTTATCTAATTCTCAAATCCTTCTCAATTGATTTCCATTTTCCCTATAAATTTATTGTTTTCTTTCATCTCCCCCAGTCTGGGTGTCAACTGCTAATATAACTAATGATTTTTTCTACTTCTGCTTCCAGATAACAGCTGAAAATGTTAAACAAACCAGACCTCTGTCAGGACCCTGCTAGACAATTCATCCAAACACATCATCTTACAACTCTGATAAAAGGATCTGTTGGATTTTCTTTTGGATGGGATAGTTAATTTGTATTTGCTGCATGTTAATGTGAGTAGAAAGCACAGAGATATAAACAAGGTCGATAAATCATTCCAAAGAAGCTATTTTCAAGAAAGCATTATGAAAAACAGAGAGCCATGGACAATCTGCATTGATGGAGGACTCAATTTTGACTTGGGTGGTGCTAAAACAGTATGTCCATGCAAGTTATTGAGTAACAGGCAGTAGGAACTGCTGGACTGTGAAGACTCTTGTATTGCCCTGTTTGTTGGTAAAGAGATGGAAAGAATTGCTCTGAGACATCTCTTCCTTGGCTGACTGGCACATCCAGAAGAAAAAAGGGAGCGAGAAGAACAATACCCATTTGCCCATTCACAACATTTGAATACAGGCTTTTACTTAGGTTTCTTTTTGACTCTCGCAAACATCATCAGTTGACAAATTTTCCACTGCCATTTAAAAATCCTGCTTTGTTATAGTAAGATTTATAAAAAGAACAAACAAGACAGCAAAAATATATTAAACAAATAAATCTGTCAGATTAAAAAAAGTGAGGCAGTGCCCATACTCTGTCTTCACCTCGCAGTTCAAAGCCAGAGCTGAGTGCCTCAACAGGCTGCTCGAATGGAAGTCACGAAGAGCACAGATTGCTTGGCAGAGCATCCGCCACACAAAGGCTCATCTCTCAAGTCTGACCCTCAAATATTCCTTTCTCCATGTAAGTCTCCTTGCATTTTGCCCGGTGGCAGGCAAGCTGCCTTTCGTTAGTGCCTCCATTCCCATCGAAATGTGTCCCTTGCTTTGGGCCTGATCCAAGGGGAATGGGAAGACTTTTGCTGGATCCAGGCGACTTTTGGAGCAGCCTCTTTGAAATGAAAGGCTGGCAAAAGGACCGTGCAGAGAGCTGTGAAATGCTCATGCATGTTCTCTTTGAGCTTAATGGTGCTCTCTACTCTGAAATGTTCATGTATGAGTGTAGGGCAGAAAAGGAAAAAGAAAAAAAACCAAAAAGAATTGCTAAGCCAGGAGAAAGAGGGCAGGGGAACCTGATCCTGCATGAACTGGAGTGCAGCTGCATAGCCTTGAGCGTTATTGTGCATAGTAGCAAAAATGAGGCCCAAAAGGGGAACGCTTAACTAAGTACCTCAGCAGCACTACAAGATGCTTATAGTAATGTCTCCTCAGACATGCCTGCTGTGAGGCTGGGTGGGAGTATTAAGGGATCCAGAGATTTAATGCTTTATGGTGAAAAGGACCAAAATGAGCTTTTAACTTGCACCTGCACACGAGCCCCTGCTGGCACTGGCATGAATACATTCCTAGCATGTGTGACGCTGCGTGGCCACGACTTTTCAAGGGCCAGTGGATATTTTCTGGGCTAGCAAACACCACATTTCTTGAGTTGTGGGTCGGATAAACAATACAAATTGCATTATATGAAAAAGGCATTCCAAAAGAAGATAGAAAACAGTACACTGAAGACTTATAGTAACATGCTAGAAAAATACTGCTTTTCTACCATCAATAGTGATGGGAAGCAGCAAGCCCTGAAAGTGATCAACAGCAAGTATTATGGAATCAATATTAGTCAACTGAGAATTTGCATGGAGCCAAGGGATTTCAGTAACATGATAAGCAGGGACATTCTTCCTCAAGTGCAGCTCAGGAATTTGAATTGCTCTTCAGGGATGCCATCTAACATTTTGCTCCTTTTCAAAGTAGGAGAGACAGCTACACACAGATGCAGAAAGGGGAGGGAGAAACACATCCGTAAGTAGGATCTCTGCATCAGATTTATGGTCTGTCTGGGTGTACTAGGGCTGAGCTGGGTGCATATCTATTTGTTGCTGTCTCCCAGTGAAGAGAAGCTCTCTGCTAGTGATAACCAGGGCCTTCCTAGTGATGGACCCAGGACAGAAATTTTGAACAGCATGGCATGTCTGAGAGGAGAAAGAAATTTGCTCATGGACTGAACCTAGACTGGAGTTTTCCAATTCTGGGTTCAAGAAAGCCAGCTGGGGTGCTTGAAGGCAGCTGTCATGGACGGCAGGAAGAGTGAACTTCCTTTCCCCGGACTGGGGGCTCACATGGTCCTTAGCCCAAGGGTATAATGAAAGCTGGAGGAACAGCACTGAAAAACGTGATGATGTGGAAGGTTTTGCTGACTAAGAAACATTTGACTGTGAATGATCTCCATGGGGAACCTAGAGCTAGGCTCCACAGAAAATTAGAGGAATGTCAAGCAAAGATGGAAAAGAGAGGTAAAGAAATAGCCAAAGATAGTATCTAAAAGAGAGAAGAAAAATACAAGTATTAAGTCAAGGGGAAGAAAAATGAATGAAGACTTGGAAAGGAAAGAACCCTGAATTAATGGCTGCTCTTGGGTGCTGTCATTTTATTTCATTTTCAGTAATTTTCAGTCAATTTATGTAATGCTGCACTGCCTGTCTAGTAAAATGTACAGCTTTTTGGTTTTTTTTTTTTGTATTAACCGATGTTTGAAATTGAAATGAATGTTTTGTTGGCTCTGTTATTTAGATGCTTGTGTTTGACACATATCTTCAGGCATTGTTTTGTCAGCAGACATTATGATGATGTTTTCATGGCATGCAAGTTTGTGTGTGTGAGAGAGAGACACAGAGAAAGGAAGGAGGAAGAGGAGAAAGTACAGATTTTCCCAAATGGAGGTCATGACCCTAAGGCTTAGTAGGTCAGGGTTGAAAATATAAAAAACATTTCCTTTCTTCCATGGAGTGGGGACCAAATGAAAGAATGGCTGGCACACAGTCTGCTTCTGCCCTCGATTTTCCACTCCTCAGGAGGGTTTTTTTTACTGTCTACGCTAGAATGAAAAATGTGAAACCTGGTAGCTCATTACAGTTTAGGAGATGGGATGAGGGCATTTTTCACATTGGCAGGAGCCTTTCTATATGGCAAACAGGTTGGTTCTTGAAACATGCTTCAAAGTGCAGCTGTGCCCCTCCCTAGCTCAGTGCTGCCAGCTCTGTCATGACTTTGCTGTGCAGCACTGGTGCCTTGGTCATTGACCCTGTTGGCCCAAGAAGGGCAACTGTACAAAGTCTTCTGCTTTAAAAACAAATGAAGTCCCCACAGCTCGATTAATGGAAGGAATTCTTAGAGCTCTGGTGGTAACAAGGGCAGCAGGGTCTTCCCAAAACTGGGGAGAGACACACACATGTTGCAAGCCCGTCTGGCAGCCAGAGGGCAATTGCCATAGATGTCCCAGCCACTGCCTTCCCTGTGCTACTTGCTCCAGCAAATTCTGGTGGTTTTTAACAAATGCAGATTTTATGATGTTTGAGGTGAGGATTGAAACAAAGATCTGGGGACTGGACATTCAAAATACTGTTGTTTGAATTGCCTAAATAAGGGTTCAGTTGCTTATTTTTGGCACACTATTAATCTTGCTGGAGTAACCTAGCACAATCTCTGAGCATGCGAGAAGTAATGTGGTGGTTGTTTGCTCAGAAGTATGTATGCAGCTTCCAAGAAAGTCAGCAGGGCTGCACATGTGTGTCTGCGGGAAAGAATTCCCATCTCCCATGTAAAACACATAATTCTTGTACATTCACTGGAGAGACAATCCACCATTCCCTATCCATCAAAATGTTTTGCGCTAAGTGGTGGGAAACAGTCTGACAAATGGCAGGTGATTTAAAACTTCTTTGGTTGAAAATTGATGGCTATTCCAAGAAGGCTACAGTGTGCATCAGCATCTGATGCAAGACATAAGCATCTAACCCATCTAATAAACATGGAAAGAATGTGATGTGTGAGCTGGCAGAGTCAATGTAGATTGTGGGGTCACACCTCATGCCAGGTGTGTCCCGCAATGAAGCCAAGCCTGCAGATCCGAGCTGCCCTTTTCTGGGCTGACCAGTGGGTAATGTGTAAAAAGGGTGTGGGGCAGGTTCAGTGCTTCACACATACATTGAGGACATTCACTCTTTGTGCAAAGAGATATCTACATTAGACAGAGTTGATTGTGGTTGGGTGCCTCATGGTACGAGGGAGCTGCCATAGTTTTGCCTAAATCCCTTCCTCCTCCTCTGCCCTCCCACGGAGTTTGGATTTATTTAGCTGATGCAAACTTCAATGACACCTTGAGTGAGCTTTAAGTGATTGCACCTTACTTGGCATTGCAAGGGCTTAAAAGCACCATGATTCCATAACTAAGAAAAAGGGAGCAGGTCTTTTCCCTGGAGACTCAGTAACCTCTGTTTGAGGTGTATTATCTTTTTTATCTGCTCTCAACAGTTTTCTTACAATTGGTGAAATATATTCTGCTTTAAGTGTAAGTAAACGGTTTAAAGTGATTTGCCTGTTTAGGATAATTTATGCTAATCTGAAGTAGCTGTATTTCTACGCAAAATAGCACCTGACCACCTCTTCATGGGTTTAATGAAAACTCCTTATAAAATAAGGCTGTAAGTCAAATTAAAAATCTGTGGCAGATATGCACAAACCTGTCAATAACACTGTGCTTGTTTGCACTGTGTGAGCAAGTACTTTGTTGCCTTTCATAATACAATAAAAGCATAATCATGTTTAAAGAACTACAACAAAACTGAAGGCTTCAGGATATAATGGGTTGGAAAACATCCCATGATGCCTCTGAGAGGAAATACTTCTATTTCTTTAAATAAAAGGGAGAATGAAAAATGCTGTACAGCTTGAAATTGTGAATAGAAATTGCAGAAAATTACGATGTGAGTGTATGCATTTGTTGATGTTGACTCAGAGAGGTCTTTTGGCTCTTTAGTAGCTCACAGCTGGAAAACGTTTAGAGATAGGGAGCCTTGTTATTAGTTTCTCCTATCATGTCTCATGGGTAACATCAAAAATACAATATGGTTTTATTCCTCTTTGTCACTCCATTAGATTTCCATTTAAACTTCCATCATAACATGAGCTTTAAAACAGAGCCTTGATTTGCATATTCTCCTGTACTACAGCAAAAGCTGTGAGGACCATTACAAAAACACAAACACAGGTTTGAATTATGACCATTTTTAGATGATTCAATTAACTGCTAATAGGTGTTCACAGTGGTATGTTGTAATGGGAAGTCAGGTTGTAGTTAATGGTTACCATAAGTTAGAAGGGTGTTTAAAACAGCTGTCCTGTTTGGCTCAGCCGTACAATCAGAGCTCTGTCTTAAGAGTTAGCATGGCATACCGAACAGGCAGGAACCTGGGCTTTAGCTGGTAATTTTATTGCTTTCCCTCTAGTGCTCAGGCAACATGAATAGGAATGGCTCTGTGGAACTGTGCAAAGAAGAGCCCAATTAACCCCCGATGATCCTCTGGAGGAATTTTGCATCCCTGTAGGGTGCTTGTTACTGCAATTATGTTTTCCATTATGGATTTTCTTTGGAATGTGCAACTTGCACACAAGAATCAGATAGCAGTGAGCATAACTTAGTTCATCACAGGCATGAAGAATGAACTCGTTGATGGCTTAGAATATTAAAACACAGTAGCCACAGTAGAAATTTAGAGAAATGGAAAGGAGACTCATCATCTGATCTTTCCATCTGTGCTACATTTCAAAGATAATTTCACTATTCTGCCCAAACACGTGCTACTGTGTTACAGAATGTTTTGTCTTAGTCAGGGTATTTAAGTGACACATGATTATGAAAGGAATGGATATTGCCTGGAAAACACAGTGTACAGACAAATATATGGGGGTATTAACCATTGCAGGCACATTCACATATCAGCATGTATAAATATAGTGGGGGTGTGACTTGCAATATGTCTGGTACTGGGTCTGCTGATCCTACTAATTAATATTTACTTTTTGTATTACAACAGCATCCAGAAATCTCAATTAAGGCTCAGCTGAGCTTCTTGCAGTACCCATGGAGCAAAAGGCAGGCATTGGCCCAAACAGCTTCCAGTCTTTCCAGATGGCACAAATGAACAGGGATGGAGACAGGAGCAAAAATTTAAACTTAGCCAAGGGTGTGCCAAGCTGGAAGTGTGATCCTCAGGTCTGGGTAAGGTGTTTGAGCTTCTCAGGTGATACACAGAAAGAATAAGGCATTTAAGGCAAGGAATGGCAGCAGTTACGTAGCTCTATGCCAGCTAGCTGGTAAAATGTGGGGAAGGTTTATTCCTCAGATCATCCTCTTTTCCCAGGCAGAATTTAGAGCCTAGAGACCTTTCCTGCAGCCAAATATCCACAGCCATGTCCCTAGATGTAAGCTCCAGCCAAGGTTAGGGGGCAGCTGGCTGCATGCACTACCACTGCTGCAGGACCTCTGAACTTGCATCTCTCAAACGAGCACCTGGGGGGTGAGAGCGCATCTGCAGGAGTTGGGAAGGGATGTTGTCTCTCAGCCCAACTAGTGCATTTCACCCAGGACAGCATAATGGGGAAGATTTGGAAAGTAAAGAGTGAGGAGAATGGAAGCTCCAGCTCCCCATCTCAACCCATCTGTGCTCATCCTCCCTCATTCCAGACGTTTTTCCTCCCCCACGTCCCATTACTGGAACAGAGTTCTTGGGGCAGCCTACTGAAAATGAGTGGAGGGCCTTACAAACTGGAAAACATGAACATTGAAATAAAAAGTTAGTGAGTGAATATGCCAGGGGCAAGAGGAGGAAGACTGAGCAATGTGCCTGAGAGGCAATTTAGCAGGGAGGGGCCAGGCCTAATTAATCTCTAGGATGAGGAGGTGGGTCAAGCGACAAATGTAGCACTGAGCATGCCTCAGGCTGAGCCTTGCTTTCAACACCTGGCTTATTAATACTCAGAGAGCAGTGGCACTGTGTATGGGGAAAGACTGGCTTTGGGGTGTGGTGGTGATCTTCTCCTCTTCCTTCCTTAAGCAAAGATGTCCCATGCCAGACCAGCACAGATCTTCAGCTTAAGAGGCAGCCATGGCATGGTTTTTAGTTGCACCATTGCAGGCTATGAAGTTGCATGTAGGGATTTACTGCACCAGGTGGAAGTGCTGCTACAATACAGAAATACATTTTAGGGGGAAAGAGGGGAAAATCTTTTTGAGTTCTGGACCAAAATCCTGACATTCAAAGTGGAAGTTTGGGTTGTATTGCTAGTTGTATGTCCAAGAGGCTCTGCCACAAAATAAGCTGAGACAAGATCATCTGTTTCGGTTGCAAAGCATAGGATTTAGATGAATGGTTTTAGGAAAGTGCTGGCCTTTCTTTAATGTGTCACTCCAAGGGTATTGCAGCTGCAAATGTACCTGCCATTTCTGCTGAGTCTGCTTGGCTGGGTCAGTGTTTTAGGCATGAACAATCTATGTGTATGTAGACTTGCTTGCTTTTTGATTAAAAAAGAAAGCTGGTCTGGAACATGTTGCATCTCCTCAGGCGCTAAAAGTGGCAGATAGAAAGAAATGGGCTAGAAGTCTAAAACAGCAACTGCAAAGCCCCTGTGGACTTGCAACCATCAGCATGAATGAGCAGACAGTAGCTACAAAGCCCATGCCCACACATAGAAATGGGAGAAGTTGACAGATCATTCTGCTCACTCACTGTTCCTGCTGCGAGATTGCTTCTTTCTAAATTTTCTGATGTGAGCTCAAGGGCTTGTTGCTTCATCTTAATGTCACTTAATATGACTTTGGTCTCAGAGATTTGGAAATGCTGTTGTAGCTTTCAGGGCTGGTTAAAATACAGCCTGGAAGGACTTCATGAACGCATTTGGAAATTTTTGGAACAAAGCCTAAGGAGGTAGTTTAGCTCTGTGAATGTTGAGAGAACCACTTACATTTCAGAAAGCTTCACAACTGGTTTCAAGGGGGATATTAAAAAAAATTGAGAAGGTTCAGGGGAAAGTTACAAAAGCATTGGAGTGAAAAGAAACAAACCAAAAAAAATCCCTCACGACAGCAAAAGATGGGAGGCGAGTTCTACTTATTTAGCTTTCAAACAAGTCCCTTGCCACAAGTTAAAGATACCTCAGTAGGATCAGCGATGCAATGGAAGGGTTCTACAGTTCAGTAGACTTGTAACAACAATGTGCTGTTGGCCAGGAGTTGAAGCTAAGCACCTTCAGACTGAAAACCATGTCCACATTTTCAACAGTGAGGGTGATTTGCCATTGGAACAGCTTACTAGGGATTGTGGTAGATTTTCCACGATTGCATGTTTGTTGTGGTTGTTGTTCAACCACAGCTATGGAACTTCAAATAAGAATTACTTAGCGTAATCTTATAGTCCATGTTGCTCTAGATGCCAGACAAAATGATCCCAGTAAGTCCCTCTGGCCTCAACATCCAAGCATTTGTGTAGGATGGGGAAGATTATTTCTGCATCCTAGAACAACAACTGCCACAGGTGCTGACATGGCTGCGTCTGAGGTTATGGAAAGCAAAGACTTGCAAGGGTTTGAGTCTCCAGGCAAGCCACCTCAAATCCAAATAGACCAGCCAGGTCTGAGGGGGACTGTACCGAATGTGGCATTGAAACATAGAAAAACTGCACTTAATCAACATATTCCTGGGTGGGTGTGTTACCTGCAAACTGGAGCTGTGTTATCAAGATCTCTAAAGAGTGTCTTTGGTACTAGGAGCATAGGTTTAAGCTGGAAGACTGTTAAGAAAAGGAGTGAAGCCCTCAGAAGTGAAGTTGACTTTGCACAGTTTGTGCTCTGTTTCACAAAGCTAGTGCTGCTGAAATGAAGCTGTACAGCTGCTGACAGGCAGGATGGAACGCTGAAGACTTTGATCAAAAAACAATTTCACATTTGGGTCCCACCCCTTTGGACCTGGTAGCGGAGTCAGAAACACTCCTAAGGAGACCTAGGCAGGAAATTTCTGCCTAGCTTGTCTTTCTGAGCCAGAATCTCATTTACTGTTTTCTAAGGAGAACCCTTTGAGCTTCTGACAGCCTTTGAGAGCACTGGAGGGTGACTTGGGACTGTGGCCCTCAGGTTACCATCTCATTTTACATATACACATATCCTCAGAGGGGTAGGTATTTGAAAGGAAAAATGGTACAAAGTCTTTGAAAGCAAAGCTGCAGAAAAATTTTATCTTACAGTTAAAATCTGCCTTTGAAGCCATAAAACTCCGACCCGCTATGGCACTATGCAAACAGCATCTGATGTTATCCTTCAGCTGGCCACAGCGTGAAGAGGGACAGATTGTGCACAAGTGTGTATTGCCTGCAAAATTACACTTGCCTGTAACAGTTACACTCATGCCAGTTTGCCTGCAACGGTGACAGTGGACACATGCTCCTCTGAAGCCTTCACCTGTCCAGCTCCCCTGACTCTCCACACAAGCTGCTCTTCGTGGTGGCGGTCTCAGCAAGCTGCAGGGCTGCAGCAACAAAGGGGAGGTCAGCGAGGTAAAGCAAACAAGCCCGCACACATCCATGCTCAGCAAACTGCCTGCCAGGGCTTGGGGCAGAGACCAGCACACAGTTGGGGTGCTGACAATTCCCTGCTTTATTCTGCTGCATTACATGGAGCCAGAGTCCAAATGATGGGAGGGTGAGCAGCTTATCTCCACACTGGAGGGTCTGCAAGTGAATTCAGAAAGATTCCTGTATTTTGGGGTTTGCATCAAGAAGTAGGACAGCTGGAAAAGGTATTGGAGCAAATACATTCTAATCAAAATAGTTGTGCTCCTGAGGATGTTAAATCTTCTTATAATCATTTATGAAATCAAAGACTGACTTCCTTTCTAAGTGGAAAGTCGCTTTCACCAGATGGGGGTGGGAAACAGGGGACTGAACCTGATTAAAAAAAGATCACCATTAAATGCCATTCTCCAGGAGAGAGACCTGCTAAACTGAAAGAGATTTATGTGTGAGATTTAAAGTGTCCTTGGTGTGGGAAGTCTATGCCAGAGGAAAGTTTGTTTGATAATTACACTGGGAATACAGGAAGGAAAGACTAATTCCTGTGCTATAAGGAAGGAATGGGTTGACAAGTACAAGAGAAGTGCAGGAATCCACATGTGATTTTTTATTAAGGAGTCCCATCTAGGTGTGTTTGGCTGTGTGTGCAGTACAGAGCAAAAGAAACATGTAGAGAGCTAGAGCACAAATTCCTCTTGCCTACAGGGAGGTAGAGAGGAAAGACTGATCATGTGCGATTAGACACCGAATGCTGGCTCTCAGGAAACAGGGGGTCAGTTCCTGCCTTGGCTACAGGCTTCCTAGGGCTAGACATTTAATATCTTTGGTCCTGGTTTCCCATCTGTAAAAAGGGAAGAACATTTCTTTTGGCCTTATTTGTTTTGGTTGTAAGATCAAGAAGAGAAGACTCTCTTCCAGTGTGTGCATGTGCAGCGTGGTGGGGGCTCCCCTTCTCCTTTGAGCTGCTTGGTGTGATGCTGATAGCAGTGCATAAAGGGGAGGGAGAGGCTGGGAACAGTGCTAGGTTATCAACAGAGCCTTTGCCTCTGGCAAGGCAGAGACCTGTGTTTCTGACAAGGAGGGATATGGAAGGAGATGGAGGTTGATGATAGGTAGGAGATAAAAGGTTGGGATGGGGAAATAGCTGAAGTTGAAGGCTGAATCTTCCAAGTCCATTGAGGGATTATTTTCAGGGAGATTATGAGAATCTGAAGTCAGGCCCTGTAGATGAAGCTTGGTAACAGCTGTGTTGGCATAGCTCATGAAGCCCTTGTCACTTTATGTTAGCAGTACAAGGGTGGGATCACATCCTGTGGGAAGCCAGGAGAGCACAGGCAGCATTCTCTGTTAGGAGGGGTCTTGAGGCTAGGCTCAGTGTGGTTGTCCTGCCATGACTCCTTCCCCTGACATGATTCCTGTTGTTACAGAAGTAGTGCTTCAGGGCACCAGGACAGGGAGGCAGACCGAAGATGTGCAGAAAGTGCCTGGGATGAGAGGCTCTTCCCATCCACAAAGACACTAGAGGGATTTTATCCTGGTCAGTTGTCTTGGGCTGTTTCCAGTTCAGGCTTGATCTGTTTCAATGTGGAGTTGGCAGTTTCAGAAGGGTGTTATGTGATACTCTGGTGTGAAAAGATTGGTGAGGGAGCAATGGAAAGGAAGAAAGTTAACCAGAGAGGTACTCCTGGTGTGTCTCTGGACTGCTGTTCACCACAGCATGGGCTTCTCATGATGTTTGTGAAGGGGCAGGGGTGTCTGAGAGCCTCATGTCAGATGCATGGTCCTAAAAAACGAGCAACCCGCTCCAGTCTGTGCTCTAAACTGGAATTCTAAGACTGACCTACCTGACAGGGCTCTGTCAATGCCCATGAGTTTTTCTGACACTGGAGATAGTGTCCAGTGTCTCGATAGAGAGATTCCCTCTCTGTCGAGGGAATGTTGGTGATTGTTATTATTTCTAATTTGTCTAAAAACAGGGGTACCAATGTCTCATCCAAATCTTAATTTAGAAATGAAATACACCTTCATTTGTAGGGGAAAAAGAAACCTTAAGAAAGAAAAATGAGAGACCGATAAAAAAAAATATTCCTCAGATATTTCAGGAGTTGCTAATTTGCCTTCTTTTCTCTCTCTCTCTCTCTCCCTCTCTCTTTCTCTGAAAGACCTGCCTAGTTATGAGTTTGAGAGTCTCAGGACTTGTCTACACAGGGAAATTTATCGGCCTAATTATGTCAGTGTAATCAGGCTGATAAATTTGCCTGTGTATACAAGCCTTAATTTTAAAAGCTCCATTGTCTGTGAGTGCAAACCTAGTGAGCAGTTGTGTTTTAGGCCCGTGAACTGTGCTTGCCAGGTGTGGGCTAACTGCCGAGGTCTTTGACCAAGTTTCCTCATTTCAAAGCAGTGGGGTTCTTTGAATACTAAAAGCCTGTATTAAATTAAACAGGAAAGTATCAAAGAAGTCATATTTTGCTGAAACAACTTGCAGTTTCTTGTGAAATGTATTGACAAGGGTATATAGGTCACTGCTGCCTCCTGCTTGGTGGAATGTCAGACCTGCTTCCATCTGCGTCTGTCTCTGGTTGCTGGCTTAGCCACACAACTGGTACCACTAGCAGAGATTCCTCTTTAGGCAAGGGATGGAAAATTTGTGGGTTTGAAGGTGAATACCCAGAGATCTGTTCTTCCTGTGGTATAGGTGCACGGTAGAGGTGATACTCATAGTCACAGAGGTTTGCACACCATGTGAATTCTGTTTTGTTACATGTACTTGCCTTCTTGTAATCACAGAGTCCTTGTCAGGGAGGTAGAAAAACTCTGGGCAGTTTTGGAGAAAAAGAGTGTAGTTGTGTAGATTATCTATTTCTCTATACCATGGCTGTATACAAAAACCATTTATTCTGCACACACAATTAGCTGACAGCTGTGAAGCTGGGTATTTCCAAAGGGAGCACACAATGTGGTCTTGTGGCTCAGGCCTGATCACTTCTCCATAGCTCTTTTAAAAAGTAAAAAGCCTAATGAGTTAGACTCTGTTCCAAAATGAGCTGGCTGAAATAATAGCCATCTCCTTTCCAAAAACAGGTACTTTTCAAAATAAAAGGATGAGTTGGTTTCCATGTGCAGAGGAGTTTTGCTAATGGGTGTTTTGCCCACTAGCAAAGATTTGAATTTCTCTGGCAGAAAAACAGAAGGGAGCTCCTCAGGAGCATGGGCATAAGAAACAAAGGTCTATTAAGTGATGTGTATTAAAAATAGTCCTGAGAAAAGTGGGGAGGAAGACCCTCTGAGAAAAGATCTGACCTTTGACAGGCTGAATTTGTGAGTGATGATCCACATATATGAGTTTCTTTTCCAGGGAGACTCTCAGGTGTATCCATGTGCCTGTAGAATTGTGTGATGTCACTGACAGACTTGCACATTGATGTTCTGGCCCATGTAGTGCTTGCGCAGAGCTGTGTATCCCTCTCTCAGAGAACTCTGTCTATTGGGTGTCTGCTCTGTTTTCTTCCTACCAGAGATATCTACTGAATTCCTGTGGAGGGGTCTGGATTTAACTGATATTTACAGGAGCATTTTCCATTTCTCAGCCCGTTTAAGATGGCTTTGTGTTCAGATGAAGCTTTGGGACCTGGTTGTGGGCAGGTTGCTGCACATTGTGCAGCAAATGTGGGACTTAGGGAGGAACAACCTAAATTTGAATTTCTGGTGGGCTAAGTTGGGGAGTAGCGCAAGTCAGGTTACATGGGGGTAGGAGGAGGGAGGGATGCATGTCTAGTTTCACCTTGAGCATCCTCTAAATCACACCTCTAAATCACACCAATCACACCAATTTTCCACCGCTGAACTGGGTAGGGAACTCTGGGGAATGGAAAGTTTGAGCCTGACCCTGCTGGTCACACACATGTAGGAATGAAAACACAAGGCACACCTCCCACCACTCATGCAGGAACACATTTTGGCATTGAATCAAGTATCTCCATGAGCTGCAGACCCAGTGAAACGTGGTTTCCTTGTGTCTGTAGGCTGTACTCTGGTCTTGAGAGAGCAGAGCTGGTCCTGCTGCCTTTCCTGCAGTTGCATTGCCAATTTCTTCTATGTGGATTTCTGTGTTCCAGAACTTGTGAGAACTTTGTGTCTCAGGAGGTGTTTGCCCCTCTGTCAAACTTGGCTGAAACTGGAAAACAGGTTGTAAAATTACTAGGGAGTCACAGCACCCATGCCTTAAACACAGCCTGTGTGCATGATTCATCCATTTAATTTTTACAGGTCGTGCTGAAAGATATCATTGAGATGCAGATCCAAATTGTTCACAAATGCCCCAGTGAGTGCAACAGGACAAGTGGAAGATGAGAAACAACATGTCACTGTAGCAGATGAGTGTAGGAGGGACACAAAGTAGCTGTTGGGTGATGGGGATGGTTATCAACGGGATTCTCTCAACGGGAAGCACATCTTCTGTGCCCAGGAATTTGAGAGCTGTGGGGCGCCTGCTTTCGGAAAAAAAAATGTTTTGCTACTGACAGGAGAGGGCATGGGCTTTTTGGAGTCCCATTCATCTTCCCAGTATGAGAAACCATTTCGTAAAGGAAAGAGATTACCTAATCGTGCCTTGGCTTTTTCCTTTGTCCGCTTATCTCACATTTCCTAGCCACTGATGGATAGGTAAAATCTTCCAGCCACGATGGGATGGAGTGCTACGTATGTGGGTTGGTATGCAGAGCTGATCCAACAGGACTCCTCTGTGCTCCGGCGAGGTTAATGTGTGTTATTGACAGAAGCGTCTAGCAGCAAGGTAAAGCGCAACCTTTTTCACATGTGAAGGTGCTAAATGGAAACTTTTAAGATTTTTTTCACTGCCATTTAAAAGATTCTCCTTCTCATCTGTTGCATACTGAGAAGTTAAGTAAGGTCTCGTTAATGAACTTTGGTAAAAACAGGTTTTTTTCTGTTTGATTCTTACAGTCATCTGTCTTAATTTTTTTTTTTTCTTTGAAACTGTGTCTGTCACTGTGATCTGTGCAAAGTTGAATAAAATGGGAATTCTGGAAAGACTGAAGGCTATCTTGTTTACTAAATTCTTATATAACTAATGTAAAGAATTTAAATTTCTTTTATTTCTTCTTTTTCCTTCCTAGATTTTAATATTAGCAGATCTGGGATGGCAGGGGGGAAATCATGTCAGATGAGGCAGCAGAGTATTAAAAGCTTTCCCATAAACCTTTACAGTGACATAGGATCACCTGTCATGAAATTTAGGGTTTTTTTAGTGTTCATCATTCATATTCCTATACCAGTCAGGTGCCCCACACAAATCAGGGCTCTTTTGGGCTACAAATTATATAAATACATGGTGAGAGGCAGCTCCAGGCCCAAACACATTACAGTATAAATATCCGGGCAATAACTTCTCTATAACCTCAAAATACCTCTTTTGCTTTTGTGATAAGGTCAGTAATGGTCCCAAGTAATTCCAGAAATAAAATTACCGGATGGTGTACTGGTGTTTTACTGGAGAAGTGTTTCAAAACTCTTTTTCCATTAAAGAGAAATCCAGTGCTATACCTATCTTTTTACTAAACTGGTGCAATGGAGAGATTTATCTTTATTGTAGACGAAAAAGCATCTAAGAATATTTGCTCTTTGAAAAGGACAGAGAAAAATGTGAGTTTCCATGTTTGGGCTGTGTAGGGCTCAAGACAATTTATTCACCATGTTTGGTTGAGAAATTAATTTTGTGAATCTCTTCTGCATAGCAACATATAAACTAAGAGCTCCTTTTTTGATAGTATTTTTGCAATGAATCAGTACTAAAAATCATAAGACATCCCAGGGATTTTAATAAACTTTCTCAAACATTAAGACTCTTGAAAATTTTGATGGTTTGTGTGATCTCATATTTGATAGCATGCCCTGGGACTGTTTTTAAGCCCTCTAAGCAGTCTAATAATTTTATCCCCACTGCAATAATTATATATATTTACTTTTCCAAGCAAAATGTGCAGCTCCCTATAAAGTGTCTGTTACAATTTACATCTGTAAATTTGAACTAGTTTAGAATTACAATTTTAACCCAATTAGATTATTTTCTAATAATGTGATTATTTCTTTATAATTGTATTTGAAACAGGTAAAACACAGTTCCAAGTGGTCTTCTAGAAAAAAACAAGTATAATGAAAAATGGTACATGCACTTTATTTCTTACACAGTACAACTTTGCTCTGTTTCTGTGCTTTTCCACTAGTTTGTAGCTAGTACCATTCCTCACAGAGCATTTTCACCCTATTTTTTCCTTGTAGATGTAAAATTTTGTTTTATTTTATTTTGACATCTGTAGCATTTTCCCTTCAGCTGTACAGCTTTTCACTGCAGCCAATGTGTCACATAACTTCTCTTACGCGTCTCCCAGAGTCCTGGGGGTCAGGCTGGAAAGTGAAAAATGCGGAGATCTAGGAATGGCTCAGCCAGCTGAAAGTTACGGGAAGGGAAAGGCTCCAGTTTCACTGAAGGAAAGAAAAAAAATAAAAAGAGAAGAAGAAGAAGAATGGCTCCTTTCAATGCAGACAGAGGCAGTCTGGCTGAGAGTCAGTGAGGTTTAAAAATCCAAGTGGTCCAATAACTGAAAATCTGTATAGATACAAAGCAGTATTTTAAATATTGAACAAGTGCAGATAAAAAAGTGTGATGGTTTTTCCATTCTCCTGTTGCATATAGCCAACGACGTTCCAAAGCTAGGCAGTATTTCTTTTCCTCCAACCCTGAGCACATGTGGCTAAATCCAGTCCATGTTGTCAAAGGATGTTGGTGAAAATGTCCTGTTGAACACCTTCAGCCGCTTCTTGTTGGAATGGCAGTGGCAGGGCACTGTTCCCAGTTGAAAAGCCTGAAGATATTGCTCTTGCTATTTTGTTAAAATATGAGTGTTGCTGTTAAGAAATGGGTACTGTGCTAGGAGTCCCACAGCCACTAGTGTCTCCAGGGGAATTGCCTTTGCTGACAAGGCCGGTTTGTGATTTCATGGCAAAGAAAATAACGTGGTAACTTGGGGTCTGGAGCACTTGGTTTGTGCAAAAAGCTGCCTTTCCTCCTCCTTTTTCATCCCTCTCCTGTATTTTGGCTCTCTATGTCTATCCGTTTGCCTACCTTTCTCTTCTTTTATTCACTATTCCAGATCTTTCCCATTGTCCCAGACAGGTTCCAGAACATTGTACGAAAATGCAGGGAGAGGGCAAAAGATCAGTGAATAAAGCACTGAGTACTTACCTCTTAGAGCCTGTTATACTGTCAGCTCAAAGTTAAAGTGCAATAAATCTGGTGGTCTTACGTTGGTCCCTTGTGTGCAGCAGTCCACCTCATAAAACTACTACATAATTAAGTACAGTGCAGTACAATTGGCAGTCTCTGCTCAGCCCAGGCCTAGCAGCAAGCACATAAACCCACTCCTGGTCCCTGAAGGTGGAGGCTGGAGGTGACAGGGAGGTGGGGAACAGCTCTGGCTGCCAGTGCAGCCCTCCTGCCTTCCTGTGGGTACAGGGGAGATGGCGTTCCTGGTGCTGATACACCCCCAGAGTGCATATGTGCAGAGAAGGGAAAAATGAGACTTGACAGAGCAGAGGAGTGGAGGCAGCCTCGTGAGGGTGGTTTGGCTGGAGTTGTGTGTTGACTGACAATGATAAATCAGGGATGCTTCGTGCTGGCTGGGGTGATGCCCTGGGATGAACCTGGAGTAGTGAGCAGCTGCCTCAGGCAGGTGACAGTTTGGGAGGTCCCTGTGGCAGGCTGAGTGCTGGCTCAGGACTTTCTGGGGTGAACAGTCCCGCTGCCTGTGTGTGGTTATGGTGGAACAGCCAGTGCTATTGCAGAGTGATGGCCCCAGATCTCAGGGGTGTCAGAGCAGCACCTGCTGCAGATGCTGAAGAATCCTTCAGGAGCAGAGGGGGGAGATAGGGAGCCTGGCTAACAGAGTTCAAGCTTATTTTCCTTTGTTTCCTTGGTTGCATTTCCTTACATGAAGTTCCAAATATAACAAATTTCAAGTTTTGTTGCATAAGCAGTTTTCCTATTTGTAAGGAAGCCGTACTGCCCAGACTGTCTGAAGTGCCCCTCATGTCTGCGCCTGGGGAATTTTGTGCCACTCTGCAGAGCTGTGACGACTTGCAAAAGTTCTTTCAGGGTCTTAGCGCCCAACTTTTCTCTTTAACAGAAGGTTCCTCGTGACTGTGAAGAAGGGAAGTGTGTGTTACTTGCCAGTAGTAGGTTAAATATCTTAGTTTTATTTTTTTTTTAATAAAAGAGGAAGAAGAGAAGGGCTGAATCCTCAGCGAAGCAGCTTGGTGAGCTCCAGCAGCCGGGAGCGGCCGCATCCTGCTGGTGCCCTCTAGTGCTGCGCGCTCTGCCTGCAGCCACCGAGCTGCCAGGTTGCTGCCAGGGAGGGCACAGATGATTGCTGAGCACGCTTTGGGCCAGCAGAACCCACCCAGGAGTATGGTGGTGGTGGGGTGGGGCGGGGGTGAACTCTGCATACCAACAACCCTCAGTTTTCATTTGCATTCATGGTGCTTCTGCTTTTCCCTCAGGGGATATGTGCCTGTCCCATGCCTGTGTCTATGCAGCCATTTGGCTGGTTTGAGTTTATCTGGGTTTATATTGAGCACTTTCGCTGTGTGAGCAGCTGATCCTGCTCTATTTCATGCCTCAGGTGAATTTTATTTTCCAGGCTATAACTCTTCACAGAATCAGAGTGGTTGAGGCTGGAAGGGACCTCTAGAGGTCATCTGGTCCAACCCACCTGCTCATGTAGGACCACCTAGAGCCAGTTGCCCAGAAGCATGTCCAGATGGCTTTTTGAATACCTCTAAGGCTGGACACACCACAAATTCACTATTCCCATGTTCTCTACCCCTCAGTAAGAAAGTGTTTCCTAAAGTTCAGATGGAATCTCAAGTGTTTCAGTTTGTGTCAATATCCCTGGTCCTATCACTGGACTGCACTGAGAAGAGCCTGGCTCAATCCTCCTTGTACCCTGCTATCAGGTATTTATATTCAATGATGAAATTTCCCCTGAGCCTGGTTTTCTCAAGGCTGAGCTTCACTAAACCTTCCTTTTTCCCAAAAGAGTATTATGGAAATTGTCGCTGATAGGTACCTAAAATACTTTGGAGGGTTTTGATCTGAAAATTCTCAGTCTTGTGATGTGAAGCAACTAAAATCTCTCTCTAAAAGCACATCATACTGCTGGACTGATTTGATCCACCCATGAGTCCATATCTGCATCAAAGTTCATGGCTGGACTTCCTTTCACTGTAGATGGGACTGACTCACACTCCAAATATAAAAAGCCCAAAGTCTGAGATGTTCAAGATCTGCATTGAGAGTCAGCTCCAAAACATATCCCAAAATATCATACTGAGGGCAGGACATTGGCTTTCCAATTTTTAGAAGAAGATTTTATCCTGAAGTATATGGAGGAATCCGAAGTTACTGACCTGTTTTTACAGGAAGCAAACTTTTCTGATCAAAGTCACTTTTGGTAGTTGGGGAAAAGTATTTTGAATGGTCAAACAGTAGATTTCAGCTGTAAAGCTCACTAAAGACCTCTTCTGTCCATTTTTTTCACAGTAGGTAAGTTGTCCATGTTGTGCTCTGGGAGATTCTGTCAGTGAACTGTTTATTTGTTACATTTATCTCTATTATCATTATGGTAGTGAGCTTTCACTAGATGGTCCTGGTTTTGGAAACGTTTTTAGGAGCTGAGGCACAGTTGCAAGCTCTCTGAGTGAATGGTGGGAGCAGTGGAGTGTATGGTGTGTACATGGACATCACCCACTGTGACTCCAGCTTATATTAGCAGCTCTTGCTCCTCCACAGTACTTCCAGGCACCACCCTGACCTTCTCCCTGGCACAGGTGCTGCTTTTTGAGACAGACACAGCAGGCAGCAGCTCCAGGACTGTTCCTTGTCTATTCTGGCACTCATGGCAGCCTGAGGTTCTCAGTGTGAAACAGCTGCCTGTTGGATGAGCTCTGGAGCTGCACCTGGATGGAGTGACTTGTTATAGGCACCTGAGCTGGCTTTGAGTAGGTTTAGACCAGCTGAGTGCACCGAGTCTCAAGAAACAAAATTAGGAGGTCAAGTCCTATTAGCACTGTGCTTTGCTGGAGCTAATTGGCCCCCAGAGGTTCCCCACGTGAGCACATTTTGTGGCACCTCACAGGGATGACATGCTGGGTATGGCTGTGAGAGGGGAAGATGTGCTGCAGGTATCTGTGACAGGTATGAGCTCCTCCACATGCCTTGTAGAGATCACAGGTCAGGAGAAGACAGACAAGAAAAAAAGTGAGGGTATCTTGCAAGACTGACAGCAGGGCTAGTTTTGTTTAGCAGGAGGTGCCAGAATGGTAACACTTGCTGTCTGAGTCCTGGATTTGGTTTGCTGAAACCAAGTGCTGGTGCGCAAATCTGAATTTTTCCAGATTGCCCTGGGGCAGCATTAAGCCTGATTAGAGCAAACAAAATCAAGTCACAATATCTGTGTGAAGTGTTTCCTTGTTAAATTACAGTAGCCTTATGCAGTTCTTGGATGAGATAATAAAACTCAGGCTGCTGAAGCGAAGGTACCTGCTGTCTGAGCCACAGCATTATTGCAATTTGGGACTGGAGCTAAGGCCCATTTAGGTGGTTTCAGTCTCCTTTGATAGAACAGAGCAAATTCAAACCAAGACAAAGAAGCAAAAAGGCTCTTTGCCCTGTAGAAGTGCCTGCTTTGGGGGTTTCTTGCTTCCCTTTTCTGTCATGATGCAGTCAGTGGACATTGCTGTGGAAAAGGGGTTGTAGTAAAGGTTTCCCCAGAAAGCTAGGGACCAAGTGCCCTTTGATCCCAAGAAATCCTCTCTGGGCTCTTTTGTATCTGAAGATTGCTCTGGTAGGCAGGAAAAAATTGTATGTGCATACCTCTGGCCTGTGAGGGTGCGCAGAGGCTGGACTTGAGCATTGCAACACTTGATATCCATCAGGATTTTGAGTTCATCTGCATTACAGGTTAATGTAAATGTGTCAAGATAAAGTGCAATATGAATTAACTGTACATTTAATTTTGGACAGGGTTCCTCATTCTGGTTTGCATAATCCATTCACCAAGTGTACTCCTGATCAGTTCTTCCTGTAAAAGGTCCAGCAGAGAAATGCCCTTGAGATATCTGCTCTCCTATTCTCTGTGGGACTAAGAATCCGTGATAGATACATGTGACACCACTATCTTGTAATTGCCAGGATGAATTTCATGTTGGGCTGAAGAGAACACTCCCTGTAATTGGTCTAAAAAGTTGTGTGTGTGTGTGTTTGTGTGTGTGTGTGTGTGTGTGTGTGTGTGTTGGCTGAGTTTCCCTGTGATCCAGATCTTTCCAAGTTTGACTCTACACAAAAACTCCATTATCAGTTCGCATCTACTATAGTAATTTAGTTCCTACTATTCTCAATAATTCCATGCTATTTCTGGAAATACCTCTGAAATGGTAGTTCTCACTGAGACAAACAAGAGCCCATTCATTGATGGGAGATATGGGCAAGAGAGACAAGCATTTTTTAAAAGCAGGTTTGAAGGCATTCCGTTTTTCCTTTCCCATTTGATAGATCTCCATGTGGATACTAAATGAATCATAACCTCTTTGGGCTGTTGCTCCAAGAAGTCAGTACGGCTGGCACAGAGATGGTGCTGAGGAGCTGGTGTTGGTGGGATGCATACCTGCCTTCTGTGCATGGTGGAGCCCAGTACCTAAAAGCTGCCCTAAAATCCAGGCTTTTTAACCCACAGCCAAGGATTAAAGACCCCAGGAGACAGGCAGAGGGGGAGGTGTCCCATCTGAATGTTGCCATGCTGAGTACTGGATTTTTAATGCCTAACCCTGAACTTCCTACCTCGTTGGGTGTATTTTTGGCAGGGCTCTCTCGCGACTTTAACATTCGTGTAATATGGTTTTTGTTGTGTGAATACTGCCACGCTGTCAGCTCGACACCGAGATGCCATAAATCTGGTGGTCTCGTGCCTGTCCCCCGTGAGCTGCAGCCCACCTCGTAAAACTGCTGCTTAATGAAGTACAGCTCAGTACAATTGGCAGCCTCTGCTCGGCGGCAGAGGTTGAGCACATAAACACACGCCTGCCAGGCTTGTGCCGGGAGGTGCAGCCAGGGACCTTCTGCTGCTCAAGTGGGGAGAAATTTCTAAGCAGAGGTGACTGAGAAATCTCTTTAAAACTGTAGAAAAATGTTTTATAAATTGTTAAAAACCTGCTCCTCTAATCACAGGCCAGCGTTTCTGGGCCTTCTGGGGAGAGGACACCTTTCTTTGAATAAAAGACTGCACATACTCAGAAATGTTTCAGAATAAATTACAATGGATTTGGGAAATGAAAATGGAAGAACGTTAATAAATTGTTAGCATGAAATGAAAGCAATACTTTAAGGTTACCCAGAGGCCTTGCTTCCATCGATCACACTCACAATAAGTAAAAGATCATTAAAATTTATATTTTAATTTACTGTAGAGTCAATATCTGAAGGAACTTTACAAGCATTAATGTATTGTGTCTCCTACTGCTCTTAATTCTTTCTTTACTAAGTGTCCAAAATGAGTGTCGGAGAAGGTAAACATTTGTAACTTACATAGCAAATCATGGGTAGAGCTTCAGTCTCTTGACTCCTGCTGATGCTCTAAACAAATAAAACACCTTTATTGTAGACCTACAAATTATAAGTACATTATAATTATTAGAGCATTCCACATCATGTCCCTTCACAGTATTTTGCCTTCCAGCTTAACAGCAAGCCCATCACTGTGATGGCAGTATTTTCACATACATCAGCTTATAATAAATCTCTGGAGTTTCTTTTCTGCAAGGAGGAAGTTACAGCTGCTTCCCTCATGCTCTTCCTGTGAGGCACTCTGGATCTGTTCACACACTGTTTGGAGGAGGCAGGCAGTATCCGTGCAAACTCAGGGTACCTTGGGTTGGAGTTGGCAAAACTTGGCTGACTTGAAGATGAGCTGAAGAAGGTGCAGGTCTTTGCTAGGAAGCCTTGATGACTGGTTTTGAGAACTGTAAAGCACAGACAGCCAGGCTTATTCCAGATATTTGGAAATTCTGCATTTGGAGGCATAATTTAGACCTATGTTTTTTCTCTGAGCACAACCATTATTTGAGTAAAAAAGTTGCTGCTATTAAAATACTAAGATATGAATATTCGTGAAATTCACTTTCTCTTCGTTTTTTAGTGATGTACAATGACTGAATAAATACTGACATGTGATTCTTATCATGAGCTTTTCTTCCTACCCTGATGTCCATAACTCAAGTCATGAGCAAATCCCCCACGCCCAACCTCAGAGGCTCTCAGCCGTCGTCACTTAAGAAAACCAAGAAAAAAACAGCAAGGAAAGGCAGGCTGATGTCATCAGGCTGGAGAAGACATTGGTTGGACCACCAGGCCTTGGAGATGCAGCAGTGGAAGCAACCTAGGAACTGTGTCCTGCTGTTATCTCAGCTTCTTTTTCAGTCTTTTCCATTCACATGAAATTCCTTCAGCATCAATGAAGATTTTGCTGTAACAATAACAACAGAGTAATTCCCAAAGCTGCTGGCATGAAAAATCTATTTAGTTACAACTTTATTCTTTGTGAGGTCTCCAAGGAAGACAATTGTTTTCTTCTGTCTGAAGTTGGAGGTGGAGAGCTAGGGACAGGCTGTGGATTTCCTTCACCCACAGGTCTTGTTGGTGAGGAAGAGATCAAGGCCACTATTTTATTTTTGCTCTAGTTTCAGTGCAAAAGCATTCAGAGTTTACTGAGTAAACAAAAAATTTAGTTTCCAGTGCTTGTTCAAACAGATGCTTGTCAGAACAATCCACACCAGTGGAAGCAAAAAAATACCTGATATGGGTACAGCTGTAGACATCTGTAAAACCAAAGGAAAAAGAAGAAACTCTTTAATTGACTGAATATGGTTTTGCACATTATAGCTATTGCAATTTTCTTGTTGCAGAGACACAGTAAATCTACAATGGGAAGAGAAACTCCAGGCCAGTGAGGTATTTACCATAAGGAATCCACAACATGTCCACAGCAGTTACTTGGAGCAATTCATGTTCCCCCTGTGCTGCAGTGGGATTAATGCAAAGGCCTCAGAGGAGAAAACACTTGTTTCAGATCTTGCAGGACTGGAGAGGGTTGAGGAACAAGTAGTACATCCACCAGCCCAGAAGTGGTAAACCAACACTTTAACTTGGTCTTTCTGTAAAACAATGCTTGTTAATAGCCATGTGTGACAGAGATGGAAAATCAGATTAAGATGATTGAGAGTAGTCAGGCAGCATTGTGATGTGTGAAAATGATTTATTGCAAAAATTGTAAGGAAAATGTGGTGGTTAAGATTTGTTTTGCCTTTTCATTAGAAAAGAAAAATGAAACTGAATGCTGGTTTTCTCTATATTGTCCTGTTGGTATGAGTGCCCAGGAAGTGATCCAGACGATGAGGCCGGAGGCAAGGATAAAAATTGGAGTGAAGGTACTGTGAAGCCCTTCTCTGGGATAATGGCTGCTGTGACACTGTGTTTTGCCACTGGACATGTGTCCTTCTCAGCTATATCCCAGGCACTACATTGTTGAGGAGCTGCCAGCACCACACACAAACCAAAAACTGCGGTGCAGGCACAGGTGCGATGCTGCAAGGGCACTGTCGATGACCAGCACTGCTATCTGACCATGCAGGAGGAGTTGTGGAGGCTGGGAGGGATTCACAGGGGACCTTCCAAACCATGCTGGGATCAGGGCTGGTCACACCATGAAGTGTCTGTGCTATCTGCCATGGTTGGTGGCTGAAGTGTGGCTGGATTTTAGCATCCAGGCACTGACGTCCACTGGAAACTATCCTAAATGTGAACAGCTTCCTTGAACTTTCTCCTGGCTTTAGGTTTCTGCTGCTCCAGAAATACCATTTCTGCCTCAGAAATGCCTAGCAGATGCTTCATAAGTATCCTGGATGACAGAATTATCATCATAATTTTCTTTTCCTGCAGTATCAGGCCCCATCATGGGATGAATTCTGCCAGTGTAAAGACAGGCAGCATCCTTGCCTCACAATTTGGTTGTGAAAATGAAATCATCTGGGCCCAGCGTGGCCTGTCAGTCTTCACTCTGGCTGCGTTCCCAGTGGATGCCTGCCCTTTGTTCACTGCTCCCACGCTCCTGTCAGAGTGGGTGGGTAAATGACTCAGATAAAATTTGACAGACTGGTAGAAACCTGGTGCAGGGGTAATTCAAGACAGGGACTTTAGGGAGTCTCTTCTGTTGTGGAACATCAGCAGGTGTGGCAGACAGCTCCGTGAGAATGCTCTTTCACCAACTTGCTAATACCCTGGCTAGAATTCAGTATTCACTGACCTCACATTTCGTTACTTGAGATTAATCTTAACTTTGGAAAAAGTTGTTGAAAAAGAAAAGGTAGCTCTTCTTTCTAATGCTGTATAGGGAAAAAAAACCCAACCACAGGAGCTAGATCTTCTGCTGACAGAAGTCAGCCCATTGTCCTAATTTATTGTTACGGTCTGAATACATCTGGGATGTGGAAGAATTTTTTTGCGTTGTATGGAAAAAGTTGAAGTCAGTGGCAGAAGTCCTGTTTAAAAAAAAAAAAAAAANAGGCACAACAAAAGAACCTAAAACACATGTTCCAATTTACAGGTCAGTTGATATCCTCCCCTGAGGCTACCTTAATTTCTAGTTCGGGAATGTCAATAAATCAATGCCACAAGCCATCAGTGAGGCAGTATCCAGCAAAGCAGCTGCCATGTAAACACCATGCTCACAATCCAAAAATTCGTAGCCAAAAAAATCTCTCAATACATTTTCTTACTTCATTAGTTTCTGCTTTACATAAAAATAGCTGTCATTTTTGCAATGAATAATCATGTCTGTCTCAAGATAGATATGTCTACGTGATATGTTTGTTAAGCAAAGTAGATGAGATATGATCCTGTATGAAACCTGTAATGCAATTTTGAATTATGGGTTGTTGGGTTTTTTTCTTGTTAATATGTGTTTTGTTCTTTAAGCACGGGTTTTGTGCTTGTTATATGTAGCTGCAGAGGCAGTAGATAAAGCAGCATCATTACACCACAAAAAAAGAGTGATGATTTTAGGCATATACATCACAGGACAA
This sequence comes from Peucedramus taeniatus, assembly GCA_013400575.1. Taxonomy (NCBI): domain Eukaryota; kingdom Metazoa; phylum Chordata; class Aves; order Passeriformes; family Fringillidae; genus Peucedramus; species Peucedramus taeniatus. The sequence goes on from WBNO01032610.1 coordinate 52,484, forward strand.
TACTCTGCTGTGATTAATAGAGGGCTGTAAAACAAATAAGGCTCTCTTAAGAGTAGACTTTCTGCATTTTTCTGTGTGCATTTTTCACTTTATGCAGACTGGCTATAAAATGCTCTCTTATTGGATCCTTAAGGTTTCATTTTCCTCTAATTTGTGCTGAATGCACATGAGCAGGTGAATACAAATTGCTACCATGACTGGATCCCTGCCATCTGCTGAATCTGCAGAGAGGCAAATGTCTACATGATCTGCAAGGCCTGATTTGCATAGGCAGGGAGGACCTGGGCAAGGGAGGTCCTCCAGTGCACCCCAAAGCCTTCTTGCCCCAAGAAGATAAAGACATTACAAAGATGGAGAGGTGATTAACAGAGAAAGATCAGATGATCTTCAGACTTCAAAGGCTAACCGAGTACCCTCTCAGATCTCTAAAAAGATCTGTAGCTTTTGAAAACTGAAACATCCAGCTTCAAAAAGGTATCTTGGGGCACTGCCTGCATGGTATCTGTCATGCTGGATACTTCCTGTGGAGATTGTAAACTAAACAAGTAGTTCCTGGAGCAGAGGAACTAACACAACCTGGTTTCCTGCTAACCTGTCTCACAAGGGCTCTTCCCTTCTGGATTCTGTCTCAGAAAAAGCATATGATAATGCTTTTCCCTTAGGGGAGACATAAAGGATAACAAACACCTTTCTCCTCTTGGTCACCGAGGTACAAAAAACCTTGAAGTACTAGAGACTCTGGGACCCAGTGTCAAATCTGGTCAGGACAACTAATGAGACCTAGGAATGGGGAACAGAAACAGACAGACACAGCATGACTGCATAGTCCTTGTTTCCTTAGGAAACTGGGCTCAAAACAAAGCACACAAGTCAGGTATATTTATAGTGAAAGAGGTGGGGGGCTTTCCTTTCCAGAGGAAATGCACTGTGTTTCTGGGCCTGATCCTCGCTTTACTGGAAACTACATCGGTTCGTGTTCCCTGCAGATCTTGTCCTGCTTTTCTCAACCTGGCAGCCCATAGAAGTTCTGGAAGAAGTTAGCAGTGCCTGCAGAGGTATCAGAAGATACCTCAAGCACTCCATATGAACATTAATCTATGTATTAATGCTATATATAGGATAAGGCACTCGGGGTATATAAAGGATCATAGAATGGTTTGTGTTGGAAGGGACCTTAAAGATTATCCCATTCCAACCCCTCTGCCATGTGCAGAGACAGCTTCCAGTAGACCAGGTTGCTCAAAGCCACCTCCAAACAGGCTTTGAACATTTCCACAGATGGAGGCATCTACAGATTTTTTTGGGCAGCCTGTTCCTGTGTTTCACCACCCCCACAGCAAAGAATTTTTTACCATTATCTATTCTAAACCCATTCTCTGTCAGTTTAGAGCAATTGCCCCATATCTATCATGCCACTACATGCTTTCGTAAAAAGTCGCTCTCTGGCTGTCTTGTGGGCTGCCATGAGTCAGCCAGCTGAGATAAATATCAGCAGAAGAGAAAGGACCATACTAGAGACAAGCTGCCCCAGCTGCATCCCATACTGCATCTTAGGCACTAACATGTTACCAATTTCATATTTTCACCTTTTGAGTGGTATGATGGTAGCTGCGTCCAAGAGTCTGGTGTTCCCTTCTGCAGGTAGGAAATGAAGAAAGCAGAGGGCAAGATTGAGACAAAGTTAACCCAGACTGGGTAGAGACCAGGCTAATTGCTTCTGCTCTCAGATGAGAAGAGGCCTCCCAAAGGAGAGAAGAACTGTATGAGCTAGACGAGACAGTATTGTTCAGTGACTAAAGCACCTGGAAATCTAGAATTTGCTGCTCTACCACGAGCTTGGAAGTCTCTACATGCCTCAGATGCAGCTCAGCCTCTCAGAGAAGCCAAGGGATGTGTAGATATTGGGATACTAAATACCAAAGACACCTATTAAGCGAGGTCCCTGACAATGATACATTGTTCCTGATTTAAAATTTGTTGCACTTCTTTTGTATTTCAGGTTCTTGTGCTTAAAATTGGCTGTGCAATTGTTGTACTCTTAATACCCAAACCAGGCTTATGTTACTAGTTAAAAATTATGAAGCATTTTTTAAAGACCTGTAAAATGCAGAGGTACTTGTTATATAGCTAAGCTTTTATTATTTGGTCTTTCATCAAAAAGTATTTGAAAATCCAAAAATGAAATGTCTTTCCACTTTGATTCACTGATCTTATGCCTACTGATCACAAAAGCAGATTTGATTAAAACTGTCCACCCTGGCTGATTCTGTGTGTTTCTTGACAGCCCCCTATAGCCCGGACTGCATAACTGCCTATAAGTTTTCTTTTCAGCATGTGGTTTCCAAAGGTAAAACAAAGCATTTTAAGATATTTTTAATCTGTCATACTCCCCTCTCCACTTCTCCTCTTTAACTTCTTACAGCCATACCTTCCTGTCCCCTCTATGAAGCTGAATGTGAGATTGATTATTTCAGTTAATTCCATGATAATTCTGGCACAAGCTTTGCTGCAAAACAAAGCGAAAGAATTGTTTGAATTTCTCACAGTTTAGTCTTGCAGCAGCATGTGCAGGCCTGTTTCAGTGTTTTAAGGTAGTCATTGTTTCTCAATGACTGTTTTAAGTCCATGACCAATACACATCCTTAACCACAATTTATTTGAGATTTTACCATGAATCTTATCCAAGATTTACTGACTTGACCTGTCAACAGTACAATTATATTGTGGTGTTTCATGAATGTCTGAGGAGTTACCCCATTTGCTATGAATAGTAGCAGATTATAGAAGAGGATCTCTTTGTGGTTGTGAGCAAAAGTTAATAAAAGTTGTATCTTCCTCTTCCTTTTGTGGCTATTGTTCTTCCTGACACTGTTTTTTTGTTGCCTTTCATTAAGATCTATTTAAGAATTAGCAGTCTGATTACCTTCCTTTGCATAATGTCATGTACTTTATGTCTCAGTGGGGAGTCATGCTGGCTTTGGCAGTGGAAGTGCTAACACACTCTGAGAGCAGTGTCACAGAGGTAAAAGAACAATGTGCTTTCTGTTGCACTGGGTCTGAACACAGGTCTGTACACATCTCTGTACAACTGCAATGAAGATAAATACAAAGGTCTGACACTTCTCTTGCTTCTACTGGGCTAAGTGGGAAGAAGCCTTGTAGGAGTCAATGCAGTTGTACGAGTGCAAGCGAGTTGTAAGGCTTGGTGTTTTGAGCTTTTCATAAAAGGTGTTTTTAATAGCCTTCAGTTTTCTTGGCATGAGCTGTGCTCATGACTCAAGACATCTGCGGTGGGCTGAATTTATGCTGTGCGCCAGTTTCATCCAAGTGGGATTTAACGCATGACTTGTAAATGTTCACACATGTGTCCACTGACCTCTGCTGTGCAAGCGCCACTGGAGTCGCAAACAGGACGTTAGTATCTGTGAACCAAGGTGCTTTCTAGGACTATTAGTGTTGGCAAGGCCAAATACAGGAGCCTTGTACAGCCCTTAGTGCAAAACATGGCTGGAAACACGCATTCAACCTCTCATGTTAAATTTGTGCCTGAGTGAGGGTGTGATCTATTGCAGAAAGACCAGGTTAATGTGTATGCCCATAGTCAGGCTTGGAGTGAGAATAACAACATGTAGACAATAACAATGGAGTTTCATTCACAGACAATAGGTTTGGAGCCTTTCAATAAAACGCAGCACTGTGGATAAAAGGGGACTTTAGGAAGTTTCTGTGTATATGGTATTTGTGCTTTTGTCGCTGACTTACTTCCAATAAGACAAATAACAAGGAAATGACAGCATTTTTATAACCAGCCCAGTGAAATGGTATTTAAAACCCCTTTTATTTCAACATCAAAGCACACATAAAAGAATGATTTGTTCCCAGTGGAATAACAAGACAAGACAGGGCACTTCACTGTCTTCTAAAGCAAAGGGGTTTCTCCTGCCAAGAACTTGAAGAAAATAGATCTGCTCAAAATGGTGAACTGATGCTTTTCAGCCTGTTAGCAGGCTAATGCCCTCAATATGAGGAAGAGTCAGACCTTTTTTTTTTTTTTTTTTTTTGAGAGAATAAAGATTAACAAGGTAAATTACATGGAAAAAGAAGCAGAAATACTCACTTATCAAATGCATCTTGTAATCATATTTGTTCCTTTAAAAGCTTGAAGGAATACCAACATTCAATCAAAGAGGAAACCGTAGCAATTTAGGATCCGGGAGTAATTTTGCTCATTAAATCAGCTCCAAATCCCACTGCAATCAGCTCAGAGCTGTTCCTCCTTTCTCCTTCCTCTCTGCCATTTTCACTGCATTAAAGTGGTGGCATTGGAGGGTCTGTAGGAACTGCATGCTCTGTGCCTTGCCCGTGTAAGGATGTCTTGCCTTTTGGAAGGGGCACATTAGTGCGAGGTCTCATTCCACCCAGGCTGTGCCTGAAGAGGCTTTGGAGGAGGCTTGGCTGTAGGGGACCCAAGCCAGCCTGGTCCAAAGGGGTTAATGGGCAGTGTGGGTCTGGGCTGGAAGAGGAAGATGTGTCTGGGGCCCACTGTGCCCGCTGGACTCTGAGGACCTTTCCTGCAGCAGCCAGCACGTGCAGAGTGTCAGCACTGAGCTCCTGCGTGCACGTGTGGGCATCCCTCACCGTCCCCGGCGCTTTGAACAGCCACTTTGTAGATGAGTAGGGAAGAGGTAAACTGAGTGTGTGTGTGTGAGGGGAAGGAGGGCGGGGAGGAAGGAAGAGAAATGTGAGAAAGCTTTAGATGTAGTCCAAGAGTCCATCTGGTGGGTCCTTCTGATGTTCCCCCAACAGAGCCCTCCCACTGAGAAGGTTCCCTCCTTTCTCCCTCATCTGCCAAAAACTGAGTCAGAGGCTGGTTTTGTTAGAAAGGATCATGAAAGCTTTGTTCAGCCTCTCCCCACAGGGTGTTCATTTCGATAGGAGAATATTTAGGCTGTCTGAGACTTGGTTGTTCTTATTCACACAAAGCTGGACAGCCTGACCTTGGGAATCCAGCTGGAACATCCTATGCTAGAAAAGGTCTGGGGTTGTTTCAGCTCATGGTTTTCACGGGGTACTTTTGATTGCTGATAAGTGTTCTAATCACATTTCAGGTTGCTCATTTATCCTCAGGGAGGGAGAAGGAGTAGAGGGAAATATCTGCTGTGGGCACAGCAGCTAGGCTTTTGACCTGCTGCTGTTCCAAGTGGAAGAAAATGCCTTGCTGCATGCCTGGTCTCTTCACAGCAGACCTGGTGAGAGGTGGGGATTCAGGCTTCCCCTATGCACCTTTTTTTCACGCCTTCTCCCAGAGCCTGTGTGCACAGCTGTGCTCCTTCTGGTCATGTAGGTGGGTTTTACAAGGATTTGAGTGACCTTCTTGTCTTCCAATTGCTCCCAAGCCCTGTGGAGCTCCCAGTCACTGCTGGAGCTGCATGAACTGACTGTATGTTATTGGGCTGCTTCTAAGTCATCATTTTGGAAACAAGCCTCGTTGTTAACTAGACAGGATTTTGACTTTTAAAATTCAACACTATTTTTTTTTAGAAAGGGGTAATTACATTTTACAGGTGTTCATTGGATGGGGGGATTAATGTAATACACAGTGGGAAAAGAATATATGGTGCAACAGAGCTCTAAGGAGCTGTAGAGAAGAAGATAAAAAGAAACTGAAAGAGTGGAATGAAAGTAACAGATTCCAGAAAGACTTTAATGAAAGTTTGGGGGAATTAATAATTAGATAGGAGAATAAGAAATAAAATAGAACTTTGCTGTTCTACTTTCTTTTAAAAACAGCAATTCCCCCTCTTCCCCGCCTCCATTTTACTTTCAGTTTGGAGCTTATAGGTTCAAATTAAATTTAAACAGATGTGCGCCAGCTATTTAGTTTTCAAACTCCTAAAGAAAGAGTATATCTGTGTTTCCACTGATATAAAGTGACACAAAACCACTGTAAAATGAAGAAATTGTACAACAGAGCTATTTATCTTGCTCATTTAAGATAGGGGGAATGTTTTAAATGAAAGTGTAAACAGGTTTAATGACCTGACTATAGGAGGATGCCAAAAAAGGTTACTTCTGAAATAAGTAGTAAGTCTTGAAATCAGAAAAAAAGAAAATTAAAAATGAAGCACTGTTACTGTTGGGACCTCATCACTGGCTGGGAGGAGAAATGCAAAGCACAGATGGAGGGAGACAAAGCAGGTTTTGAAGACTCTTTTATCCAGTAGTTATTTTAAATAATTTAAAAGAAAATATAAGGAATTCATATTACTAAATTACTAGTGGGTGGTTACTTTTGTTAGCACAGTGCTCAGCTTGCTTCTCAGTGAAGGCTCTGAGTCCAGACTCTGCTCACAGAAAATAGATGCACGCGCTCTTCCCGGCAAATGATGGGAACACAGGCTTGGCTATCCAGCACTGCTGAAAGTCAAAGTATTTCCAGTGGTGTCTGCCAGCTTATATGAACTGAAGACATGGCCTAGAGTTACCAGCCAACTGAGGGGCTGTGCTGGGACCAGTTTTGCTGTATTTTGTTTTCCCAGTGGCTGGTGGCTTTCTTGGGTAAGCTTGGTGGGCACTGATGACACAGAGCCCCTGCCACAGCTCAGGTCCCCAGTAATGCTGGATGCAGACACTCCTTACAGAGGGTGGGGTGGGAAGGGAATGCACATGTGTGTGTGCAGCCACTCAGCAGCCCCATGCCCAGGCAACTAAGAACATGGGATACTTCTATGTGGCAGAAGGGAGGCAGGAATCTCAAAGGTCCCATAAGCCTTTTCTAGTATCTCTGCTCCTGACATTCAAAAGGCCTTTCACTTTTCTAGTGCTTTTTCCATGTATATGTGTATCTTTTTTACCCTTAGCCCTTTTCTGCATTTGATTTGAGCTCTTCTTACCCTGACATTCCTGTTTTCTTTATTTCCTTCTCTTTAAAGGTTAAGTGACATCATTCAGTGGGAGTTTTCTCTGTTCACTTCGTCCTGGACTGCTTTAAATGGTGTTTGCTTTCTTTTCCGAGTACTCCAACAGGAATGGTCTCCCACTGTTCCCTCAGCCAACACATGAAGGATTTCTCTGGTAATTCCTGCCTCCAGTTATCACATCCAAGTCTCTGGGCTGACCCCATTTTGCTCACGGTCCCTTGGCCTGTTCCAAATCCCTCCAGCAAGCTCACCACCTCATACCATTCATTCCCTGTCTCCTTGGCTCTTCATCTCTATGCCTCTTCTTTCCCCTCCAGAGGTGGTTGAACTCCTTAAGCCCTTTGCATTTCTTACCTTACTGAAAATAGTGCTTTTATTTCTGCTGTGTTCTTTCCTGCCCTTGGTGATCTGCCATGACTGTTCCTTTTGTTCTGCTTTCCCAGTCCTGCCTCAGGGCCTCTTTCCATGCTGCCTCCTGATTAATGTGTGTCAGTGCCCTCCATTTCCTTCTTCAAATCACTTCTTGAAAGCCCTCCTATTTTATAAAATGCAACTATTTGAAAGGTGCTCACTGGGGCTGGCAAGGAGCCGTTCCATCTTATTTGACAGGATGAAGCCAATACAAAATTGCTTTCACACCTGGTGCAACCACTGTTATCCTTCTTGCTTTGCACCACCAAGCTCTGTGGTGCTGATTTTCACCTGTGCCATAGACATTGCTGAAAACGTTGAGAAGCAAGGGAGGAAAAATTGCTTGATGGCTTCTGTGCTTCCCTAATTTCCTGGTCTTGCATGGGGAAGGGTGCATGCAATTGGTTTACTGAGGTTTTGTGCCGCATGGGCCACCATCCCAGATGCCATAATCTCTTCCCATGCTCCCTACTTCTCTCCCAAACATGCCAGTCATGCTCCAGAGCAGAAAAATTAAAAGGGTGTGAATTCTTCCCACCACAGATGCCCTGTGCCAAGCAAGCATTTCCTTCACACAGAGGAAGCCCCAGATGACCCAAGCTAGGGAATGTGTCTTTGGGTCAAGGCATACTTCAGATATTTGCTTAGTACTGTGTTTCTCTAAAGGCAGCAGACAAAGTTTCAGAGCTTTATAAATATAACTAGCTCTAATAACTTGATTATAATAATGGTTTTTGAATGAATTTATTTATGTGAGTGTAAATATGTTGCTTGTATTTAGTAACTCTAATTTAAAGACATCTCCTTGCAAAATTCTTCAAATTATATTGCAGTTATCCCTTTTCCTATGCAATGGTTTATGAGTGTATATTGGATCGACTCTTGCATTTTTTTCTTCTCTCTAATCCAGCCAAACAGTTATAAGCAGTATTTTACTAATACAAGAGCTGTCTCTCATTGATATTATGGGCACTTCAACCTGACTGTGTTTGGGGGTATTTATTTTGGCTGTTGCATCATTACATATTTAGACAAGAGGAAATAGCTGTGTGCCTTCGAAGTTGCTAACACTAACGGGAGCACTTAATCTTTAGAATATCTAAACTATACATCCAACATCAACACGTGTGTCAGAAAACACATGAATTCTTTGTGCTTAAATATCCAATGATCATGATTAATGCTTAATGCAAAACACACATGAGGTGCATGGAAATGGAACACTGGTTGCTTTAGGTCCTACTAAAGAACCTCAGAATCCACATCTTATGATATCTGGAAAATCCTTTGTATACCTCCTGAGCTATTTGTGTTTCTTTACTGCTTGCTTGCTGTAAGTCTCCCAGTGTCAAGGACTCTGTCTTTTTGCCCACTCTCCAGCCCAGGAGTCAGTTACCCTTGGGAAAGAGAACTTGGGGGTGGAGACAGTGGGAGTAAAAAGAAGAGACTGTGCCCTGCCAACAGATCTCTTCCAGTTGAGTTAGCCAGGGGAATGCAAGGTGATTTACTCATGTGGCAGAGCAAAGAGGCCCATTTACCTGCCGAGGGGGCAAGACAAGGACTTATGGAACCAGTTCTTCAGCGCCTTGTCCCTGCTGCTCCCAGGCCCCCTTCAGACAGGCAGCTGCTCACTGGACCCAGTGCCCTGTGGATGTGTAACACTGCAACTGCTCAAGCAGCCCAGTTGTGCTGGGAGATGGCCTCAGCAATGCTTGGAGCCACCAAAGGTCCCCTCTGCCCTGGAACCAGTGCAATGCTGAGATTTCAAAAGCAGTTGTCATGTGAAAAGCTGAGCAGATTCAGCTCCAGACATATCACAGCACTCAGCAAAACCTGCCTTTGGAAGTCCCCCTCGGCCCTCACTGTGAGGGTGGCTGAGAAACCTGTAAACTCTGAGCTGCACACCTATGGGGATCCAGTGTGTGGCCTTGGCCCCTGCCCTTCAGTTATTTGATGTTGTTGCATTTCCTTGGGAAAAGGCTTTTATGTAAGTGCTGCTTCACCAGTTGTCAAAGCAATGCTTTCTTGCGCTCACAGATGTGGTGCACTTTGCTCTGTGCACACACTCCTTAGATTTACTTTTGGTTTGTATCCTTCACATTTTCTCTAAGTATGATGCACACATCTAAAACATGCTGTGAGTTGAAGGTGCAGTTTTCATCTCATTCCAATAATATGTTTTACTCTTTACCTCTTCAAAGAAAGCCATCTCAATAAATCTACTGCACTTTCCCTAGATCCCTTATTTATACAGTAGAAGAGAAATTGTACTCTCTACAACACCAAGAGTTTTTGAGAGTATTAAATTTTGTTGCATAGTTACTTTAAAACAGATTTTTCTATATTATTTATTTACCTTTTTTTTAGCATTGCAAGACAAAGGTGAATATCACCAAAGAAATGCCCAGGAAGTTCAGAGTTACGTCAGGTTAAAAGCCTGAAATCCCAAACAGCACTCAAAAATGTTTTGACTCTTCTGAGCAAAGCAGCACCTGCCAGAATGCTGCAGCCACTGACACTGGAGCAGGTGCAGGGATGTTTATTCCGTATGAAAATACATATATTTTCTTTTCTTTTTTTTTTTTTTTCTTTTTGTTCCTGAGATAGCTTCACTGTAAAATTCTATGGATGAATAGCTGATCTCACACCCAGTCTTACTGTGGAGGATATATGTGCCATGACAGTACTGTTCTGGCAGTGTAAACAGCTAATGGTAAGTGTAATAAGGACTCACAGGCTGCAGCTTTATCTATTGAGCCAGAAAAGGACTTAACTAGGACACTGTAAGAACTAGTAGATACAGCATTTACATAGTTCTGTTTTCTCCATGGTGATATTTTATAGTCTACTGTTCCTGGGAAACAACATTCTTAATCTCCTTTAATTGTGAAGGTGGCACTCATGAGCATTTCTGTAAAAATGCCATATTCTGGCCAAGAATAATAAACTACAAGAAGCCAGAAGATACCTTTATGTAAGGGCCCTTCAGATTAGACACTCTGTGAGCAGCTTTTCTTGTTTCATCAGGAAAAGTTCAGTATTCAAGGCAGGCATTATCCCACTGCAGGCCCAAGACTCACTCCCCTGGGGTTTGTCTTGCAGAGAAATGTGCCTGTATTATCCACCCTTTGCAAGCCTTTCCTGACTTTGCAGGGAGAATACCAGACTCTGCGCTATGAGATCTCTCCCATTTGAGACTTCTCTATTGCAAACTGAGAAAATCAGACTTAAATTGGGAAAGGGATGGTGATCCTCTTTTAGGAAGATCAGCTGTCTGTTTTTTCTGATGCAATGAAAGAAAGCTGGTTGGCATCTTGATTCAAAGCATTGTAGCTTAAGCAAAAGAGAGTTAATGTTTCAGCTTTTCTGGCGCTGGTAAATGGCCACTGACTATTTTTAGTAACTGATAAACTAGGAAAAAAAAAGCTTAATTTTTTTTTGTAGGTGCAGCAGCTATTCTGTGATGTTTATGTGTGGATTACACAAGGAGGCGAGTGATTTTGGAACTTAGCACCATGTTATAACTTACAAGCTTTACAATTAAGGAACACCTGTAATGGCAGGTCTCCTTCCCTCATACTTCTTTTAGATCCACCTTTCTTTCTTGCTATTACACTTGATGTTATTTGAGTCTCTTGTTACGTTTTCATTTAAGAATGAGCCTTGCAATGGTTCAGCTTTATTCCTGCCAGTTGTTAAGTGCAGATTTAGACACGGTGTGAGTCAGTCTAGGCCCCATAACCAGAAATAACTCACAGATCTCATTTAAATTGTTTGTCAGTCACAGACATATGAAGAATAGAGACTTGAGTGAGAAGGTCCCATCTGGGCTGTTGTGCTGGACTGCCTGCATGGTCCTGCACTGGCATCCAAAACAGTAGGAGCCCAGGTTGCTCTGCAGAGAGCTGGGAAAGCCATGAATTCTGGCACCCGCCATGACTTTGCTCTAACCAACAAACCCAAAGCAGATTTTCTTGTAAATATTGGACTAAATTAAGACCTCTGAGATTCAATTTTGCTTGAAAAATACAGGACAAAGAAAAGCATGAGGTAATGGCTTCCCATTCCTTCATTTTGCCATCATTCTCTTTATAAAGGCCAAGTAGAGATGTTTCATTTTAAGGAAAAGTCTGCATTGCTGAAAACAGGTATATGCTGTTGCATCTTTTGGAAGTGGTCCCTCATGCATACGTCATGGTATGCACCATGGAACCCAGCCATTATAGAGTCTCTCCTACTTATGTGGGATTGGGAATGTTTCAATTCAATGTAATTCATACTGTGTAGATGTTCAGTAGTTGGGTGATATTTTAAATAAACAAGCACATGTATTACATCCCACTTACAGAGCCGTTCCTATTCCTGGGCCCACACAGGCACTGTATGACAGCAGGAATCTGTGTGCTTCCTTATGATACAATTTCCCTCAGTGCTCCTTTTGCAATGATGCTTGGATTACAAGTTAACCCTGGAAAAAATTTAGACCTTATTTCAAAACAAAACTGATGAGTAGTATGGGAACATCACACACATCCTAAATTATTAGAAGCAGTCCTGGCAACCTGTTTGGTGACAGACTTTCACTTGACGAAACAGAAGAGCTGTGGTGGGTAGACAAGCTGGATGGTCTACTGTTTTTTTGCCATTTTCATTAGACTGCATTAAGACTGACAGAAAGTGCTTAACTCATTATTAGTTTTCCCACATCAAAATATGCTGTTGCTGCAGATTTTGCCAGGTGATATTGATAAATATAAACTTTTGACCTAATTTCTCTAGTGTGTAAAGAAATGTTGGGTCTAATGTGTGGTTAGCAGGTTCTGCTGTTCAGAATTATGTGAAGAGGCAGCAGTCCAAAGTGGATAAGGTAAGCAAAACAGTGTTCACTTCTTACCTGGTTCTCTGATTAGAGTAAATCTTCAAAGCAGAAATAGGTTTTCCTTGACATTCCTGAAAGGATAAATTGTTTTCACATTCTCTGACCTGCTATGTGTTGAGGCTGGCATGGATGGGTAAATAAAACAGTCAATGTTTTGAGGCTAGCTAGGCCCAATATCACTGGGGTTTTTTTCTTCTCTCCAGAAAATCAAATTGTGCTGCCATTCAGAGACGGAGCAGGAACACTGTATGACAGAAGAGGTGTACTATCAATTGCATCATTAATGGAGGTATGATTGATGTGTAGTGCACATTCCCTAGCCTGGCTGGTATGCTAGCCTGATTTCAGGATTCCCATGTGATCTTGAGGCCTCAGCATATTTATATCCTTCTTTCTGGTGGAGATAGGAGCTGATATTCTAGTCCCATACAAACAAAATTGCTCTCAGTGAGCCACAGTGTGCCATATCACCATGGAAATACATGGTGGAGAGCATTTCTGAGAGAGCAATCAGTGCTGTTGTCCATCACAACTCTCTACCACAGCTGTTTCCTGCCAAGCTCGTTTCCTCCAGATCTCCTCTGCTCTCTGCTCAGTTGGGTCTTTCTAGGCTGTGCAGATCATGAGCAGCAAACCTAGGACAGCACTAAGCCATTCACTAAGCAAATTTTAGCAATGTATCCATTCCTGATTTTGCCTGGTCCTCTGTGGCCTTGATTCCAAACACTAATGAAAATATACTGCAAATATGGCATGACATAGTTCTCTCTTTGGAATTCTGTGGAAGAAAAGCACAGTGGTGACAATTCATGGTTTGCTGGACAATATGTAGAAAAGTGTAGGTTGATGTAAAAAGTGTATTAATCACTAGTAATTTCTACTAGCCCTTCCCTAAGAAAAACAATCAGTAGTAGCATTCAGTTTAAAAATCCTAAAAGTTGAAAAAACCACAAAGATCCCACTTATTTCAGATAAAATACTAAACTGTGTTTTAACTGCTATGAAGTCTCCACTACAATTCACGGTAAAATGAATTCTGAGAAGCTCAGTTCTTATACATGCTATGACCATAAGATGGAGATATTGGGCTACAAAAGAAATAATGTTCTTAATTCCCTCACCGCTTTGGTTAGTATGGGTTTATTTAAAGAAAAACGATGATGATTAGCTAAAATAAGTATTGTGGTAAGGATTAGGTACCAGCCAAACCAGGATGGCAGAGTACTAGGAATACAAAGTCTTGCTTGAAAGTGATCTATCAGAAGTGAAAATGGGAGCTGGCTATTGTAATAATTTCAGTAGTGGATCATGTGTGCCTTTGTTTCACAAAAATAGGTTGAAACACCAAGCTCCCAATTAACAGTGGTACCCTCCTTTCTGATGAGTGGGAAGCTATATGTGTTCTCTAGGCAGGTTAAATGGCTTGTGGATTACACAATCTATACAGTTATTTTCTAATCTTCAAGAACATCATAACAGCACGGGGTCTAGCTTGCATTTCACTCTCTGCAAGAGGCTCTGAGTCTGCAATGACTGAGTGGAGGAAATTCTTGGTGGCATTAAGGAGAGGGAGAAAGAACTTTCAGGGGAAACTGGAAGGGACAGGTACAATCATCAGCTCCTGAGGTACATATCGAACAGGAAACCTTTGCCAACATCTGGGTGGTAATTTTATTAGTGAGGGGATAATTTTACCTTGAAAAGCATTTTAAAAATACTACCTTCTTGCTCAGCTGATCCACTTCTCTCTTTAGACTGGCAGTCCATTGTCCCCTCCTTTACTTGTCTCAGTCTGAAAGAGATAGTTGGCCCCAATTCTTGGTCATGTGTCACCCTCAGAAACATCTGGAAAATTTAAGTCAGCTGTACTGAGTTTCAACTCAGTGCATGCAGTATTTTTGCACAAGCAGAAATGAGGGCTTAATTTAGTTTATTGAAATTTGAAATTATTAGCTGTTCAATAAAAATGGGGGAAGATTATGATTAGGTAGCGTAAAGGGTGTTTCCTTAATGGCAAAGGAAGTTACTGGAGGTATAACTCCATCAAGGGCATAGTGGGTTTGCCATCAGTTGAAATCTTATAGCCAAGTGCAGACACCTCTCTAAAGTGGCACTTTGCTCAGTTAGCAGGTCTGACTTGTGTGCATGAGGAAGCCATCAGTGAAACTCTGTGGCCTGTGTACAGCATGAGATTAGACAAAAGGATTGCAGAGATCACAGGATCACAGAAAAGCTGAAGTGGGAAGGCAGATCTGGATATCAAGTTCAAAGCAGTTTCAGCTACAGCAAATTTCTAAGGGCTACATCCTGTTGAATTTTGAATATCTCCAATGATAGAGACTTTGCTACATCTCTAGACAGCCTGTGACAGTACCTGACCATCCTCTCCGTAAAAAAAAAAAAATAAATTAAAAAATTCTTCTTGTATTTAAATGGAATTTCTTGTATTTGTTTTTGCCCATTTTCTCTTGTCCCATCCCTGGGTACCACTGAGAGGGATCTGGTTCCAGCTTCCCTCCGTTCAGGTATTTATCCAGATTGATGAGATTCCTCTGAGCCTTCTTTACTCTAGAATGTACACTCACAGCTCTCCCAGCTTCTCACATGAGAAATCCCTCACCATCCAGTCCCTCACCATCTTTGTGGCTCCCTGATGAACTTGTTCTGGAATGTTCATGTATCTCTGGTCCTGGGGAGTCCAGATCCAGACCCAGCACTGCATATGAGTCTCACCAGTGCTGAGCAGAGGAAAAGGATCATTCCCCTTGACCTGCCAGTAACGCTTTCCCTAGAGCAACCCAGGTTGCTGTTGACCTTCTTTGCCTTGTAGGTTCATTACTGGTTCATGGGCAACTGGATGGCCACCAGGATCCCCTGGATCTTTTTCTGCAAGGCTGATATCCAACTGGCCAGGCTCCAGCCTGTACTGGTGCATGGGGTTATTCTGCTCATATGCAGGATTTTGCTTCCTTTGCTGAACATCATGAGGCTCAGGTTGGCCAATTTATGCAGCCTGTTGAGGTCTCTCTGAAAGGCACCACACCCACCTGGTGTGTCGGCCATCACTTTATATCATCGACTGAGTCACTTCATTTTAGGAGGCCATTGGGTCAGTCAGGCATGATTTCCCCTGCATAAATTCACAGTGAATACCCTCAATCTTGTTTTTTTTTTGTGTGTGTATGGAAATGATTTCCAAGACATTTTGCTTCATCGTGTTCACAGGGATCAAGGTGAGACTATGGTTCTCCAGGTCATCCTTCTTGCCCCTCTGGAAGCTAACAGTGACACTTTTATCCAGTCCTGAGGAATATCCCTAGTTGCCATGACCTTACAAATATTATCAATAGTGGCCTCACAATGATATATGCTCAACATTCATGATCCCTCAGTGATGCCTCAGCACTCATGGCTGCAGCCCATCAGAGTCCGTAGATTTGTGTGGATTCAATCTGCTTAAATATTGCCTAACTGGATGCTCCTCCAGTGAGGCTAAATTTTTATTGCTCCAGATTTTCACATCCAAGACCTATCCTTCCTCATTTGTAAGTAACAGGTCCCAAGAGAACATCTCTCCTCATTAGTCCTTCAGTCACCTGCGTCATGTGTCACCTTTCTGACCTTATAGATTCATGACTCCCTGAACAGGGAAATTGATTTTCAGCACTTACCTGAATTTTCCGTATTAGCAATAGGTAAAAACATGTCTACCAGTAAGCTAATCATAATTCATGGGGAGAACAAAGACTGTGAAACCTAGAATTCTACTTTTGCATTCATTCTTCTGGCTAGAACTACACTTCAAGAATTCTGTTAAAATTTTCTGTTCATTTCCAAGTTAATAGCAGTAACTAAATTTGAGACAAGGAATACACCTGTGACCAGGAATTTAAAGAGAAATTCTCTTGAGAAAAATAATTTATTTATTACAAAGTGGACAGATGTTGAACTTAATGTGGCCAGAGCATGTATTTCAAGTTTGACAAGCATATAAAGATGACCTTATAAGAAGGCTGAATGGTGCAATATTTGTACATGATTGCTTCTTTAGTGTTAAACTGGGAGTTATCTAAGTGAATTTGGGGGATTTTAATATAATAGAAGAAGTCAGGGGAAATGTTGCTCAAAGAAATTTATAGAATATACCACATAATTTCGGGTAAGAAAAAAACTGGGTAGTTGCCAAAGGCAGAAGCCAAGTGTCCCCAGCCCGTGTATGGAGGCAGCAGGGAGAGACAGAATCCCCCTTGGGAGAAGCCAAATTTGGGTCTGGTCTGGGCAACTCAGTAGTGCTATTTGGTCTCCTATATATGTGTGTGATCACTCATATTGAACACGGGGTGAGACCCCCTCTAAACCTCAATGCTTCCTTCTCTTCACCTACTTTCCATAAGAAAGTAGCCTAGGCAAGGAGAAGTGAGAGCCCATTACAGAAGATGACCAGCCTGGATGATAAAGCCACTGGAAATGTGGAGTCCCCCTGGAATGAAAGTGCATTTCCTTCTGTGAAACTCCTTTGGGGACCCTCTCTCCTTACCATGCCAGTTAGGCAGCACAGATACGCAAACAGGTACAGCCCACTGACCCCGTGGGAGCTTAGTTCTGCAAATCACAGTGCTTATTTCTGCCTGTCAATCTGGACTTGGGTGTCTAGGTGCAATTACTTTTTCTTCTGTGTGAAGATAAACAGTGCTATTGACAATGGAAATTACTCTTGCCAAAGAAAGTTTGAGCTTTAGGCAGCCAAGCTGGGGAGTACTGGTATCAGCAATCCATCTGGAGTTGTATGATAGATGGAAACACAGTCAGGAAAGCACCCAGGTGCCCTGACATCGGGCCCAAGCCTCCCCCTCCTCTGCAGCCACTGCACTCCTTAAGGTATTTTATTGCTTATGTCTTTCAGGACATGTGAAAAAGGCTTAAAATACACAAGACAAATTATCCAACATGATTCTCTGGAAAATGTTGTGTATCTTAAATGCAGCCAAAGTGCAGAGTGTATGCCAGTTGTAACCGTAATCACTCATTTTCTGTTTTGACCTAGCTGAGAAATTACAGACTTGGAAAGGAGTAATTTGAATGTAACAATCTTTGCTGTTTCAAAGGTTTTCTTTCTCTTTTACCCTTCTGGGAGCAGCATGTACTGTGTGAGTTTTTTCTCCACTTGTTCAAAACACATCTTATTTCATCTGGCCCTTCTTTCCTAAGGCAGTTAATCTATTGGAGATACATAATTTTATAATATCTCACTTTCTGCCACTCAAGCTCCATCTCAAACATTCATACAGATGCCTGAAGTGGAACTTCTAAGGGTTAAACATTAAAAGATCAGTGAATTGCATAAGAATTTCTCACTGCTTCCAGGTCAAGTATTCACAGGTTGTTTTGTTTTGAGCTGTGGCTTCTAGACTCGTATCATGTCAACATACAGAGCAGGGCTGACATTGAGACATCCATTTAATAAATATTTACTTTTATATGTGTGTGAGTGCATGTGTGTGTGTGTGTGCAGGCTTGACTTGTATGTTCACCGAGCTCACATCCAATGTCTATCCTTAGCAGATGGATTTATCCCACTCCCTGACTTGCCCCCAAGACAAGCCCAGGACACATATTTACATATGCAACAACATTTTGGAATGCGTTTGTGGGTTATAGAGTGCATTTCATGGTATCCTGCTTTAAACTTGTAATAGTACTACTATTTTTAATAGCAGAGTGGCTGCATCACTCAGCTATTGGCACAATGAACTGAAATAGAAAAAAATGCTCTTTACAATCCAGTCTTCACTGATACAATAAGTTACATTAAAAACATTTCCTCACAGTTATTGTCTCCTTGGAAATTGAAATAAAACATTTGAAGGTTTTCATCCTTCCACTAGTTTGTTTTCAAAAATATGTGAGCTAAAAAAGGAAGCTGAGAATTTTTTTACTACGGGTAAAAAAAATTGATATGTCAGTGTGCAAGGATTAAAACGACATACAAAGGCATAGGCAATAAAAGACAGTTACTTTAAAGCATAAGTGAAATAAAAATAATTAGGATGAGGCTTAAAAGCACACGTTGGGATAGTGTATGTGGACACAACCAGTGTGCAGTGGTATTTGTAACTTACACTTCTTTGAAACAATCTTGTTTCTGAAAGCCCAAACAAATCACTTCAAAATGTCACAAATATTTGTCATGGTCAGGGCATTCTCAAATTCATCAGATTTCTTGGATCAGACTGTAATTTTCTCTTATTTATCTATTGCAAAATTATTCTATTGCTCTTTATATTGATAGTTATATTCTAAATTTGATCTGCAGGGCCTAAACAAGATAGTGAAGCCAACAAGTGATCTTTCATGTCTGGCAATGGCACAACTTTTTCTAGCACGAATACTGCCAATTCTTTTGAACATTTCTGTATACAGCATTTTATTATTAATACTTTCTATGGACTTCATCTGTCTTTGGATGAAGCTATGGCTTGCATGTGACTGACTTTTCAAATCTTATGAAAAGTCCATGGATATTAAATTTATTTATTTATTATATCTGTGATATAACCCATTGATCTCCTATACACATTTGTGTGCCATGAAGTGTCCTTGCCTTTTAATTAGAGTTATATTCCACTTCTGCCCAAGGCCCATCTGTGGTAGTCAGGCCACAAGGTGTAGGAAGTCAAGAGCAGCCTTCAACACAGTTTTACCTTCATGGAGAAAAATGAGAAAGGTTTCTCTTTCTGTGTTAGTGTTCCTTGGGCAACTGCTTTGTACCACCCCACTGTAAAGGTGATTGACTGATTCTAACACTCATCACGTAATTCATCTAGCCGCCATTCACTGTTTTATATATGACACAATGACAAAATTTTCCCCTTGATTATGATACCTTAATCTAAAACAACCAACTGTCATTCATAATGGCCACAAGCACTTAAACCTATCCAAACCACAAAAAAAATCATTCTTCACTGTTATTTAGAAAGTTATTAATTCAGTGCAACAACGCGAAACTGGCAGACTATTTAGATAGAACAACCTTCACCTGAATTACTAGAGTTAAAATCTTTTCCTCGAGGGAAATGTGACCTACAGAAATGTTTTGCATTATCCCAGGCAAAAGAGCCATGCTGAAAAGATTAGAAGCCATCTCATGCACACATGCACACATATGCTCACATGCACGCACGCTCTCCCACCCCTAGCAGGACTGTGGGTAGCAGAAGGAGCAGTGCCCTTTCACAGACTCCTGCCTTGTGCTCAAAGGAAATGCAGCAGACATTTAAATATTTCCAAACCAAACAAGACATCCTGAAGGATTCTCCTCCTGTGGCCTCATTATCTGCTTACATCTGTGTTTTTAAATTCAAAAGAAAGGCTGAAGCAGTCAGAACCACCCTTGACAGGAACAGAAGGGGGAAGTGGAGAAGAAAAGAGAAAAAGTTTGAGACCTTCACTCAAGCAGCCCTCACTTTCTGAGGACACCAGATTTAAAATATGGCGGTTAGAAATTAAAATCATAATTCAAAAAGACATCTTTCTTTTCTAAGGCATCACATCTAAGTGTATAGATTTAAAATGTACAGGAAGGCTGATCTTGCAAAAACTATGATGCTGCACCCAAAGCTGCACTTTTGCTTTTGCTTTCCTATAGGAAGATCTGAGGCAGCAGCTCTTCTGCCTATATGACCCGGGGGACCCAGCAGGGCCTGCGACTGATGTGATGAGCAAGCTGCTGACATGAGCAATAGGCTGATGCAGACAAGACCTTTTTCAGTGAGTGCCAAATGTCATCAAAGCTCCATCCAAGCCTGAGGAGGACCTTCTAAAGGGCACTCCCTGCATCACCTACCCTGCATCACATCACAGTGTCACTTCCTGTACCTAATACTCCCTGGATTTTTGCTTTAGTTTTGGATGTCTTTGCACCAAATAAAAATACAGCTTTCTCCATTCTCTCTGATGGTCTTGCGCACCTACTGACGTGAAAGGGTACTCACTGAAAAATTCCCAGTCGTTTTTAGTGTGTGGGTGTGTGCAAGAATGTTTGAGCACCTCATACTTACTGCCTGTAAACATTCAGCTTTGAGGAAAAAAAGAGTAATCAGCGAGGAATTTGTCTTCAATGTCAATGGCATGATACTGTGTAGTCAGGCTGCCGTTCTCCAAAGTCAGCTGAGTAGCCCTGGAGGGAGGGACTGTGCCTTGCTGCTGCAAAGTGCCTGGTAAGCATCTCCAAAATGTTTCCTCCAAAGATGTTGTCTCACCTATAAAGCAGGTTAGCCACAACCTGTGAGCTGGGCCAGCTGCAGTCACAGAGCCACCACCAGTGTCAGCCTGGGGAAAAGGTTGAGGGCTCAGTGTGTGAGCCAGCCCCATTGTTCCTTCCCACCACTGCTGGGAAACTGTAATTTTGGGACTGGGTAGAGGTCTTGCAGAGAAAAGGAACAGGGGACAGAAATAAGAGAACGGTTTCAGATTTGCTGGGAGTGAGGTAGAGAAAGAAAGAGAATAATCCTGAAGCAAAGGAGATGAGAAGTGAGAAAATGAGGAAAATAACAGCATCCTTGTTCATTGTTCCAGAAATACTCCTCCCACTGAATATGTGCTGTTTTTTCACCTTGAGAATGTCAACCTGTAAATAAATTATTTTTATTTCTGAATGTAAAAAGCATCTCTATCTTGGCAAATTGTATTACAACTCAGTGTTGTACAAGCTAGACCAACCTTGGTTTTGCTTTTTGTTGCGAATAACCTCTTGCTTTGCATCTGAAT
The DNA here is from genome assembly GCA_013400575.1 of Peucedramus taeniatus. NCBI lineage: Eukaryota > Metazoa > Chordata > Aves > Passeriformes > Fringillidae > Peucedramus > Peucedramus taeniatus. The sequence continues at coordinate 73,463 of WBNO01032610.1, forward strand.
TACCCTGGTGCAAAGGCAAAGGCTGTTTCAGGCATGCCAGGGAGCAGGGTGAGGTAAGGGCAGAGACAGAGCTAAGGAGAAGGGCATGCAAGTGACCATTGTCACGAAGACTATGCTCCCCTGGGCTGAAGAAAGCGTGGGTGAAATATGTTGGCCCAATCAAATAAAAAGCACACAAGAAGTTAACTCAGGGGTAGAAATTGGCTTCTTGCTTCAACACTCTGCTTGCCTTTGCCCTGCTGTTATTCCCATGCCTCTGCTACCAGCAGTCAAGTCGAGTTCAACTCTTCTCCAAACTGGGTGCCTCAAGATATTGCGGATCCCAAAAGCCCTGGGAGAGATGAGTGACAAACAGCTTCCAATTTTAGGCAACAGGCTTCTGCTGTCTTGCTGAAGTGGCGCATGGCTTCCCTAGTAAAGGCATCTTGGGTTCCTCAGATGAAAGCTGAGGTTGGTCCTGAGAGACGACACACAGTGTCCCATGCCAAGCACCCTGCTTTGCCAATGCTCTTGTTGCCATGACACAAATCCTGATGGGAATCTGTCACACTTGAGTCTCTTTTGTTGGCTGGAAGGCAGTTTCTGAATACAGGCTGTCCAAAGGCTACAGATGAGCATTTTTACAGCCTCAAACTAAACACTGTATCTTTTCTACTAGGAGAGCTGCCATCACTGAAATCCAGGACCTACTGGTTGCCGACATTTACATGAGAATTTATGGCTGTAATAAATTATGCTTCAGATTTTCCTTATTTGGAATAATTTTGGAGTATCTTTTCTCCACTTTTTTTACGGTAATGTAACAAAATACTTTTTAAAGGGCCAGGAAGATGTTAATTTTACCTTCACTACATAAAGAACTTGGATATAAAGCTTTCCAAGAAAGGAGCTTTTGGACAATGCAATGTTATTTATTTACTTAAGCCATTTTATAATAATCTGGCAGTGTAAGCCAATGGTGAGGTCTCGAGCAACTTGGATTCTTTAATTTTGTTTTAGTCTCTGTGCACAGGATGTACTTATTTCACTGATAAGACAAAAATAAGGCTTTTCTGAAGAAGAAAATCTATGTTCTTAGTGACTTTATCTCTGCAGACAGACTACAGGTATAAGGGAAACAGGAATGCTGAGACACTTATGACAACGAAAGCTCATCTTTGAAGGAATCCACAAATGTTATCCATATGCAACCTAAATGCATTTTCATGTGGCAGCAAAAAACATTTGTAATAGAAGATACCACATATTGAGATCTCCATGTCCCTCTGAGCACAGAAACCATGTGCACTTCAATAAGGATCTGATATGCTTGTAGTCACCTAGATATGTCTTGGAGAGAGGAAAATAAAACCTCCAAAAGGATGAGCAGCAAATGGCCTATCCAGGCTAAACAAAAGATCATTTTCACCTCCATGCAGATTTGTCTTTTCCCCATCCCCTCATGCATCTCCATTGCAAGCATTTCTGTGCTTCCTTCCCTGGACTGAGTTTTCAGGGACTGGCAGCTGCACCTGCACTGTACCAAACAGGAAGGACTTCCCCTCCTGCAGGTCAGCCATCTTAGCTTCCCTTTTTCATTTGGAAAGGCTTTCCCAGCATCATCATCTTATTCACTCCTTCCAGCCTCCTCAACTTCCCTCTGTCCTATCCTGCCCTTTGCATAATGCTTTCCTTTCCTTGGGTTTCCCATTCTCTTTCTCTACCAGAATGACTCTGACCACTTCTCTTTTGTCTTTTTCTTTATTCGTACCTGCTTCCCGGACCTAACTCCATATGTATTTCCCCATCCATAGGTCAAAAGCCTTTCTTTGTAGGCTAGCTTTTTGTAAAGTCTTCCTCCTCCTTTAGTCATTCCTCTGTTTCCCGGACATGTTATTGGTGATAAGTCTCCTTGGTGGCACCTCTCAGGACCAAGGGGATGTCATGCTTTCCCCAGACCTAGTTCCCAGGCAATTTTGGGTCTGCAAAATGTAGAACCACAAATAAAAGAGGAAAAAACCCTGACAGCTGTGAAAGGCTTCTTCACATCAGCATGCCATAGCCCCAAATTATGGTGAGTGCCAATATCAACATGGCCCCTCCACGGCCGATGTGCCTGCTGCTCTCCCTTGCCTCTGCAGCCTCTCCTTGGGCACCCCTTCCCTGTGCTCTCCCTCGTTTCAGGTCAGGACCATCCCTTTCAGACTAGATCTCTGGTTTCAAATCCCCTTGTCTCCTCATTTTGCTGAACTGGTTTGGAAGCTGGCTGGAAGCTCCCTGCTCCTGGGAGCTCTGTAACCAGACAATGCATCCAGTGACGCAGTTTGGCCTTTTCAAAACAAAATAGGGTTTAAAAATCAACAGGAACACACTGCTTCGATAACTGGGTTAAAATAACAAAAGAAGGCCTGCACACGTGAATATGACTTAAGCTTCATTATTCCCTCCCAAATTTTGGGCAAGTTCCATGTCATCTTGGCACCTCTGCTCTTGGGCTGGGAGAGGCAGGACACAACTCTCTGTCTTTCTGTCGGAAATGGTGTTAGACTGGAATGTCGGTCAGCGCTGGGTCCCGATGGGGCTGGTGGCATGCCAGCTCATGGGCCAAACAGGCTGGTGCTGGGATGATCAGCTGCTTCCCAATGCCCTGGGCATTGCTCAGTCTTTCTGGAGGAACCTTAGAACCCCCCTTATTTAATTTCCTGTGCATTTCCTCCTGCCCACCTCCTTTGTTTTTCACTGTACAGAAAATAACACCAAGGAAACACATGGTGACATATCTCATAACAATTTTCAGTTTTAATTTTCTATCTGTTCTTCATTTTTGTTGGTTTTCTTTCTCATTCTCATCTCTTCTTACTGGATTCTCCAGATCACTGTTACTGCATTAGCACGTGCATTCAGTAACAAATTACTGGTATCTGCAAGTATTTAGTGTTTCCAGTGCATTAGACAAGGTGATTTTACAAATCACACTGTTGTTGAAAATACTAGCTAATTATATTTATAAGACAGTATCTGATCAGACTGTAAATTTCCCAAAACATTTTTAGCAGGTTTTTCTTTCAGTTAGGGTAAGTATGCCCAAGTAATCAGCCCAAACTATCAAAACTTTTTCTTGCTTTCTTAGTTTGCACTGGTGTAACTAAGATGAGAAGTTTATCCAAGGGGCTGAAAAACAATGTATACACTTTGGGAATTGATCTTTCAATTGCATCTATATGTTTCCAGCCTGATTTTTATATTAAAAAAAAAAATCCCAACCAAACAAATAAAAACACCAAACCAAAATTCCAGCATACCACATCCTTTTATTAAAGAACTTTGATAAAATTTTGGTTAAGTGTTTACTAAAGAAATTAAGGCTGTCACATGCTGAGAAGCCATGAACTGAAAGATATCTAAGAAATTGGAGGCAATAGACATGAAAAAATAGCAAATTTTTGTCTCTGAAAAAATGTTGGCACGGAAGTTCCAAGGTCTAGTATTGTTTAACAAATATATTGGCAGTCTGGAGAGGGGAATGGGAATAAGGAAGTGAAATTGATGAAGTTATTTATTTTAATCAAAGCCCAGTGCTTCACTGGGGGCAGCATGCCAGTGAGACTTCAGCAAAGCAAAGGCCCAATACAATGGCAGATAGAGATAAATTGGTGGCACATGCAAAAAAGATACAGTAGAGGGGAAGACAAAATATTCATGTGAGGGGGAGCACTTGAAATTAGCTCTGAAAAAAGACTTGGGTCTTACTGAAGGCAGCTTGATAGAAACTTCTGCTTCCTAAGGAGAGTGGTGGGGAATACACAGTGTCACACTAGAAGCCAGCAGTGCAATTTTGTCTATTACTTCTTGTTCAGGATTTGGCATCTTGGCCAGGATTCATCTCCCTTAATCACAGAGCAGATATCTTCACCGAGCCTGTCATCTGAGCTCTTTTACAGCCAATGGAGAGAAGTGTACATGCAGAGGTTGGGTCATGTTCTTCTAAAAAAGGCACCTCCAAGAGATCCCATCACTCTTCCTCAGATGCCTATTTTGACTTTTTCTGTTAAAGGAGTTTTTTCAACTAGTATTAATATGTATGCTATAGAAAAAATGCAGTCTCCTGCCCAAGCAGTTTTCATTTTCTGTGATGTGGGAATTAAAGGTATCACAGTAAGAAGCCAGGGACAAGGGTATCTGAAGATGGTGCTGAGCTGCCTCAGGAAGGGGACAAGGGCAGATGTGGTAAAATTGCTTAAAAATAATAAAAACCTAATTAAGATAAATCTAAAGCTTCTGTCTTGGTATTTAAGACAAAATAAACACAGACAAAATGCACAGAAGGAAATGTGTCTTAAAAATACTAACTAGCAGCCCCTGGTATCCCCCAGCACAAGATGCTAGAAAGGCCAAGAGCTGAGTTCAAATATGAGTGCAAATCTCACCCTAAGAGGGATTGGTGTGGATACAGACTTGCCTGCTGCAAAAATTCAGGCATCTCCTGAAGCACCTGGGGTGGAATCGGCTGAGCAGGATGAAAGAATATCTTATGTATGTGCAGAATTCACCTATGGGCTTGGAAAAGAAATCAATTCTGAGTTCAGTTAGAAGTTCTTAGACTGCCAAGTGGATATCTTGGGAAATGAATGCCCTGGTAAATTATGTGTGATGACTATCTTTTTAAAACAAGGAAGGACATTCAGGATGTAGATCACACCCTCCAGCGACACTTCACCATGAAGAAGCAAGGGATGTTAGACTGTTAATGCTTTTTTTATAGTCCACCAATTTTCTGCCCCCCTTTCAAATACTAGTTCCTAGAGCACATGGGCTTTGAGACTGGACTGATGAGGAACTTGCTGCATTTTCTTAATGACGTGAGTCCACCTGAAAGAACATGAAAGCTTGTGCACTTCATGGACAGATGGGTTTTTTTATAGGCTTCTACCTACTTGCCTGTGTCTGTAAGGGCATGAGAGAGTTGTCAGGTCCTCTTTCTGGTGGAAAAAAGTGACCTTGTGAATGACAGCTGTGTGGGCAAGAGACAAATTTATTAACATCTCCACAGAGCAGACTATGCAGAACATATGCTGCAAGTGGGGGCTTTCCCAGCTCTGGGGGGTCCTCTGTCTGCTCTCCCTGTGCTCAAGTGCCCCCTAAAGTGCTGAGCTTGGAACTTTTGCTAGCTGCATGTTTCTTCTTCTGTTTTTATTTTACTCTGCATTCAAAGGACTAAATAGTGAGAAAGGGTTCTGGCTGCTTCAAGCAGTGTACAGGAAATGAACAAGCTGAATAGCATGTTTGCCAGCACATGGATCTTTTTGGCATACTTAGAGCCTATCTGCACTATGGATTTGTCTCATTTTTAGCCATTACTAGCCAACCATCAAAGGCTTTTCCATATAGAAGGAGCACCATGTTTTGTTGTGGTTCATGCTCCTGACTAATTAGTATGTCCTGAAATGCCCCTAGATGGGATGGTCTGTTTCATACGACCATCTGTTTTCCGTTTCTCACCCCTGGAGTGTGGCTCCTGCCTGGGGACCCTGGGGGTACTTAAAGCCAGAAACAACTGTGGGCAGGTGGAAACGACTCAGATGTCTGTATTTCTGTAATTCTCTTGAAAAGGAGGACAGAGCTCTTCTGGAACAGACAAATGTCAGCTGCTTACAGTAGATGCTCTTCTACTCAATGAGAACATGGAATTTTGATCACATTTCCCTCGAAGTCTGAAGGATGGAGCCAAGAAGGATCTAACCAAATACAGTAATGGTGGTAGAACACCTAGCCTACTTCTGCTGGGCTAAATCCCATATTTATCCTCTCTTGCCCCTCCCTACATCTCCTGTGGGTCTGATGTGCTGAGTTGCTATGAGTCTGCCCTCGTGTATTGGCCATTTTCTCTCTTGACCTCTTTCTTCAGAAATTGAGTTAGAGGAAATTTCCTTTCACAGGTGGGAACTTAGAGACTCAGAATTCAGAATCAGCAGGCTACAGTGAAAAAAAGAAGACAGTTTTCGGAATCCTACCTCTTCTCTTCAGATCTGGGAAACAAGTGCATGTGGATGTCTTTTCTTTTACCAAGGGGTATCATTAAACCCTGATCCTGTAGTAGGACTACAGTGCAGGCAATTCATCAGTAACAATAAGGAGGAAATCAGTGGGAAAAAGTAGAGGAAATGTCAAGGGCTTGCAGAGGTCTGCATATCTGGTGATATAATATTAGAGCAGAAAGAGTAGTGTATGAATCACTCATAGTCATTCCTTGCCCCCATGGTTTTGGTAACAAAGGCCATTGTCTGAAGTAGTATAGGAGCAAGGTTTGTGTTCCAGGATTGAAATAAAGCTCATTTGGCAGACATAGAAATCTTCTGGTGTAATCGACAGGCATGGAAAGGTGAAAGGGGACAGCAAAAGATTAGACTCTTGCTACTGTCACTATGTTCCTGGATATTCATCTCTGTTACCACCACGAACACACTGACATCAGGCATAAGGTACTCCAGCTGAGACTCATCCTTGTCCTCATTATGACCTTGCTGAAGGCAAGCACAGAGCTGTGGTCCTTTCCTCTCATGGGTGTTAGATCAGGCTTCACTGCCTGGAGGCTGCAGTGGGCTGCACTGTGCCAGTTGCACTTCCCAGGATGTTGGCAGGGCTGAGCATGTGCCATTTTTGAGAAAGCCTGAAATGGCACATATCCAGGAATAAAGTAGTCTTTGGAAATTCACACTGTTGTTTGGTTTCCATGGAAGAAATAATGCTTTTAAAAAAGAAATCTGAGGAAGTACCATCTCTGCATGTGTCTCCATACTGCCTACTGCTGCAAGCTTGAGCAAGGCTGGACTGCTTAACATGTGCCTAAGATAGGCTTCACCAAACAGTTTCTACTGCTTTATTGACAGAGCCCCTGAGCCTGCTGAGCAACTTGGCTGAGTCCTGCACTCTGGTTGTGCTTGTTCAGACTACATTGGACCCCTTCAATGAGTAGTCAAGCCAGAATCCTCCTACCCCCTGCTCCTCTGCTGCCCTGGAACAAGCTGATGTTTGTTTACTGGAGGTCACTTATCTTGAGCTATTGTTTTTTTCCTGTCCACTCCTCCTTGCTGCCTCACACTAAGCAAAACCAATATACTGATGTACTGAAGTGTTCCCGCTTCCCAGTGCAGCTTTGTTTCTGCTTCAGAAAGGAAAAGGGGTACACTGCAATGAAAGCAGGATTCAGTGCATGACATGAGGAGAAGAACTTGATATCTGTTTTTAAGGGACCTAATAATTCTGCCTTTCATTATGACATAGTGGATCTTCCCATTGTGGCTGCAGATGTTACTCCCATTCTTGAACCTTTTTTGTCGATGATTGCCCCAACTTGATAACATTCACAACGCTCCCTGGAATCTTCACCCTCTCTATCATGGCCCTGCCTGTTAAGTCACCTGGAACCAAAGTACACCCCTTCAGTGCTTTTCTGATGCTTCCTTTTCCTCTTTTCCTCTGTGGTGAACAACTCTGCTTTCCCTTCATTAATGCCAAGAGACCATCTGACATTAAGAGACCACCTGCCAAAAGAAAGTGGAAGAACCCAGGAACACTTCTGTGTTGTGCAATTTTAATTTATATTTAATTTGAGCCTGTTGAAGGCTCTTTATTCCTTTTTTAAAGAAGAGTGAATCCTATTGCTGACTTGAATCTTCACTGCATCTTCTCCCTCTCAATTGTTCGTATTCTCTCCAACACAAAGAATGAGAAGCACCATCCTGTAACCAAATAACTTTCTCTAAGACACCAGAAAATGCTCTGCAAGCCAGCAGTGGTCAACAAATCTCTGGCAAAGAAACATCCAGATTTAAAAAAAAATCCCCTCCAAAAAACCCAAAAAACTATGAACTCTAGAAGGCCCAAGGCCTGATTTTAAGGTCTTGATTCCATGAGTGATATTGTCCGGAAATTTATAGTATTGATCATGCTTTAGATCTAGTTTCTAACATTCAGCTACTTCACAGGGAAAAGCTGCAGCCCTTTAACACAAGGATACCTAGTCACAGACACTGCCTTGTTTAGTTTCAGTCAGCTTTGGGGAGCTGATACCACTTTAAAGTTGGTCATATTGGTGCAGCTTGCAGCTGTACATGTCTAAAAGAGGGATTACAGTAATGGAGTGTCCATAAACACCAGTTATGCAGTTTGAACTAAATCACAGTTTTCATCATATCAGAAATTTGTTGTGTATGAGACACCATCTCAAAGAATAATTTTAAACTAGTTAGAGAGATTTTTCATCAAGTAAAATGTGTTTGGTATATGTTAATCGAGACAGGTATAAACCAATCCAAAGAGGATCTCTGAAAATGAGATAAGATTGTGTACATAAGGGATTTCAGTAGCTCAACTAAATCAGTTATAAAACTTCTAATTTAAACTAATGCTACCTATATTTGGACAGCAAGAATTAATGGGCTGCAACTCTACTGCAAGGAAAATGTTACCAGTGGGGATCCAGTCCAAGAAATCCTGTTCCTCAAAAGCAGCACAGTCTTTTTGAATCACCCTAAAAACATCGAATTACCTGTGAACTCAGTGATACTTTGCACACCACCACAAATTCATTTTGCAATGCTTAAAATAATTGATGTAGCGCTGTTAGCATTTCTGCATAATCTCCTAAATAAATCTAAATCCACTGTTAAAATATCTCTAATTTCCAGCTGCAGTTTGGTAGCAGTGTCCCAACATATTTTAAAACCTCCTCCTCCTCCCTGCATATTTCTTTTTAGAAAAGACCAGTGGAGAAGCCAATAGATTTCTATAAATCACTGCTGGATGAAAACAAGCATAAAAAGGAGGCTTGAAGTTGTTTAATATTACAGATGTTTTGGAGCTCTATTCAGTAGTTGGCAAGTCACATGAAGCTGCTCTGAATTCTTTATAATCTAGACACAAAGATCATTGAACTCTGAAAGAACCTCTGGGCTTTTATTCAAAAATATGTTGGCTTCTATTTACCTCTTTCTTCATTTATATCTATCAAATGGCTCAATATATAAATAAAGCCCGGGTGTTCTTATTAGCTAAGGCAGTATTTCATGCAGATTAATGCCAGCAGGTTTTGTAGAATACATCTCTATTCAGAGCTGGAGTATGTTTTGAATTAATTTTCATCCTGTATATGAATCAGGTATATTCTATTCCTTTTCTTATACAGACCTCAGCTGCAGCACATAGGAGGAACCTGTAGTGTTTAATTCTAGTCCCATCATCCTTCTTCAGCAGAGCACTTTTAACTCTAAGCGCCTGCATAATCCCATTGACTTTAATGGGAGTACTCATGTGCTCAGGTATATTAAAATTATAATTGAAAACAGCACCTTGCTTTCTCTAAGTGACATACCTAGCATTTTATTGAACAGTCTTATTTAAATATTACCTCATGTATATGTTATGAGCAAATCTTTCTAGTTCAATAAAATCAGGCTTATTGTTATTGAGTTAAAAAAAATCTTTACTTTTCTTTGCCTCCAAAGAAGGCTAAAACTCTCACACTAAACTGAAAATATTGTGTTGGCTTAAGGTATTTTGCCAGCTGCGCCAAAACACAGCGAGATGTTCATCTGCTGTTGGTCTTAATAGAATAATGGGCAAGAAGATGAAATGGAATTGACAAACTTATTGTTTTAAATAATGTTTTGGTCCACTACCGGCTAGAAATTCAACATCCCACATAAGATATGTCAGCATTTGGCTAATTTTGCCAAAGTTAAAATGATTACTCAAATGATCCCAGCTTTCAAGTGGTTGAGTGGGTTTTTTTTCTGTGTAATATAAACACCGTCACAAGCAAAATCCCTCCACTGAGGCAGTAAGACTGTGATGAAACCAGAGAATGGAGAAAATATATATGTAAGATTATAGTGGATCACACGCAAACTGTTTGAGGCACTCCAGTGTGATTTCATTCCCAGCCCACGGAGACTCTGCCTAGCGTGTTCTAATAATGGAAATGTTTGGATTAGTCTATGTTCAATCCATTTACCTCAGCACCTCACCAAATGTGAGCTATGCCATCAGTCTAGATGACTAACTATTTGTAATTTAGTTGTAGCTTTCTTGTAGCTGTGGCGGTCTGGGGTCATTAGGGAGGCACGGTTTGCATTACTAATGCATTAGACCGACTGATCTGGTTGGAAAAGCTCATGTAGCTTTCTGGATACACAAACTGTTCTCTAGGACAGACCAGAAGTGTACCTAGAAGTTCTCTGCTCACATCCTCCTTTGAGCCAACCTAAAAGGACAAAGTCACTGTGAGGGCTGAAGTCCTAGGCTGAAAGTCAGCAGTGACTTTATTTTCAGACACAGCAGAGGTGTGAGACTGTTGTTGGGTGCTACTTGGGTTGTAACACTGCTAAAGGGGAAAAAAGTATCACCTACGTTTCTTACAATCAAAACATAGGGAACAAAGCAGCCAGGAACATGTTTGCAGGCAAGGAATTAAGAGAAAAAGAGGAAGAGAGTAGACTATTGTCAAAGAAAAGAGCAGTAATGGAGAGCTGCAGAGACACAGACCTTCCCGTGTTTTACACCCACTGGTGCTCACTTTAGCACAGCAGCTTCAGGTTTCCCCTACAGACCGACCAGCAAATGCATGCTCAATTTTGGGTCTGCCTTCCTGGACTCTTTCACAATGCTGAGACTAAATATACCCATCCAGATTTCGAGGTTTGTTCTAATGCTAGTAATTTCAGCTTTTTCTGGCACTTTCTCTGACACTGTATGTCCCCACAAGTCTCAGAGATGAGTACCGTGTCACTGCTGCTGTGATTAGAAGTCTCAGTGTGCTGGATATCTAACAGACAATTGCTCTTTCTGAAATGTGAAGTATTTGGGTGTGTTCAGTGGCTGTTAACAAATGTTAAAAGATGCAGGGAATTTTTAACTGTATGGCTAAAATGTAAATACCTTGTCCTCATAGTGGCATAGCTCTTGGTCATGACTCTCACTGGCTCTGCAGCCACTGGAGTTCTTTAGACTAAACAAGAGCTGAATTCCTAGGGTAGAAGGTACTGCAATAAAATCAAATATCAAAACAAAATCAGATCAAATTAACTTAAAAATCTGTCCACTTTTTTCCTTCCTGTTAAGTCACCCTTAAATTCAGAAGAAAGAGTTTGAGCTCGTTTTACTGGCAGCACCCAGAAACATACTGATGTCTAAAAACTACAGCTTCTGAAACGTCCTTTGTTTGAGAGGCTTTAACGGGAAAAAAGGAACCTTAACATTCTTAAATCACCAAGGAAGAACACAGAAGTCCAAAACCGAAGGATGCCCTATCAAATTCTTCCCCTTTCTTAGGAGACCAGCCGCTGGAAGCATTACTCACATCTTCTGGTACATAATAACACTCAGAAGGTGGGGGAAAAATAATAATAATTTTAAAAAATATTTTCTGTAGCGACATTGTGGGAAGCTGCGGGTGTGTGGAGCTGCCGGAGCCCGGCGCGGTGCGGGCCGGGGCCGCTGGAGGGCACTGGCGCCCCGCGCCCGGCCGCCGGCAGGGAAAGGCAGTTTTTTTCTCTTTGAGGTCCTGTCATTCCTGTGTAAACAAGTTACGTTCAAGT
>WBNO01032610.1:91838-123268 GCA_013400575.1 Peucedramus taeniatus
ACCTCCTCAGCGCGGCGGGCGGCGGTGGGGCGGCGGCAGCGCCCTGCGCATCCCTCCCCACGGTCCCTTGCGCAATGGCTCCTCTGCTTTCCGCCGGAGCCAGGCACTAGGCAGGATGGACCGGCCCAGCCCCGGCCCCNCCCTCCCTCCCTGCGCAGCGCAGCCCGCGGAGGCTCCGCTCAGCGCCGCTCCGCTTCCTCCTCTGCCCCCCACCTGGGGACCATCCCGCTGCCTAATCCGGCAACGAGAGGAAGCGCAAAAGCCTTACCCCCGCCCCGCAATCTCTTCCGCACTGTTACTCTTTCATATATACTTTTTTTTTTTTCTTAAAAGGCACAGCGCGATCGCCTATCAGTTCCTTCAATCTCGCTATTATTTTTTCCCTTTCCCCACAGACCCCCCCTAAATCCGGCCGAGAAATCAGCAGAGATAGAGGGAAAGGGGGAGCGAGAGGGGGAAGAAAGAGACCACCCCTTTTCCAGCTGGCCTCTGTCCACCCGTCATCTGGGCAAGAGGCGCTGCTGCTTCTGCTGCTGCTGCTGCCGCTGTTGCCGCTGCTGCTGCGGCACCATCCCTGGCTTGCTCTCGCTACCGGACTAGCACCGGTCCCGCTTACCACCTTCCCAGGGTTCCCTCGGCCCCACAGGCACCGCTTTTCCCTCCCGACACGGCCCCAGGGCGAGTCGAGCGGCTGCCAGCCCTGAGTTCCGCCGGTGCGCCCCGGGATACACGGGAGGGACACGCGTGGTGGGGGATCGCCCACCCTGCGGAGCCCGAGGTAGCAGCCTTCACTGCTCCTCAAGCCTGCAAGACATTTGTTTCTTAAGACTTTTCGCTACCCCTTGCCACCTCCCATGGCCCTATAAAATATTATTCATTTTATAGAGCAGCAGGGGTAGAGTCCGAGGACCAGCGATGCGCCCTCCCTCCACGCCCCGGGGACGTGCCCCCCGTGCAACGGGTGGGTCACGCGTGCTGGCGAACGCCGTTTGCAGGAGGAAACGGAGAGCCGGAGGGGGCAGGGAGGAGAGGAGCCGGGGGAGGCACAGGCCTGCTCACGGATGATGGAGGAGGCTCCAGAATCAAACTGGACGGCGGCAGGGCAAGAGGCAGAGCAGACAGGGATGCTGGAGTAAAGTAACGGGGGTGGGAAGGACACGGGCAGAGCGGGACGCCGTGTCAGCGGCGTGCCTGCAGTTCTCTGTGTGTGTCTGTGTGTCCATCTGTCTCCAGTGCAGCTCCGTGCTGAGAGCTCGCTGGTGGGTACGGGCAGGGAGGGGGTGGGGCTGGTCCCAGACAGTGACCTGCAGTTGAGTGGAAGCAGGCTTTTTCCATCAAACTCTGCCTGGATACCACACACAGAGCCCAAGTGTCAGTTTACTGCCCTGAGCCCAGCTCCTTTTCCCTAAGCTCCACAGTAATTAGACAAAGAAAACCTAAATTAACTGAACAGGCGTCGACAGCTTCCTCCAGATCACCACTGCTACATACATGGGAATGTGTCCGAAAATGGCTTGATTGTATCTGAGGATAAGCTAAGAAAAACACTACCAAGCCCGGCAATGTTTACGACACATTTTTAATAGAAAAAATAATCGGTCGGTCCATAGACCCATGTTTACCTTTCCTGAGGCATCGATTTAAATTGTTCCCATAATAAAATATTTTTTTAAGATAATTGGATTCTATCAATCTAACCAATCTATCTCTCTTCTTATCTTTTTTTTCCCCTGTTGTTTCCTGAAAAGGCAGGGAGGCCGATGTGCGATTCCTGATCTCATTGTAACGACCCGTTTGTGTTTTTTTTTCCTTTTTTTTTTTNTTTAATATCCGTGGTTTCATATATAAACATCTTTCTTTGCTCTAGATCAGCGAGCGAGGGTGCTTTTTCACCTTCCTCGGCGGGATGTCTGTCTAAATGTCATCTTCGGATGACGCGTCGAAGTAATCTCTGCGATCTTGAGGATACCAAAGGAATTAAAGGCAGGGGGGAGGTTCATTGCCTGTAAATCACTCTAAGCTGCCCCCGATTCAGACTGTTCGTTTTGATCATTACTTTTAGTGGAGCGAGAAGAATCTTTTACCCCCAGCACAAGATGCCACGATGTACCGGGGTGTCACTGGTGTCTCGGCGGTGCGAGACAGGACAGACAGTGAAGCACAGCCGGGAAAGGCAGCCCGGTGGCAGAGCCGCGTGCTGCTTCAGTCCTGACTTGACACAGTCCTGATAGGGGAATCGGGGCTAACACATTCAATCTTCTACCTGCTAGCAGTGTCCACTTCTTCGCAGCAGATACTTGTTTGAAGTACAGCATTAAAAAGTCTCCAAGACATGATTCTGATACTTTAAAAGATGATTTAAATTGCCTATGATTAAACAGAAGTGCATTTGCTGTTTTGTGGAGATGTTTATTTTGGTTGGTGTATCCATTTCTGAGCTGATCCTAGTTTCGGAGCACAACTGGTTTGTTTTACCAAAGTATACGGAAATTAAACTTTTTGGCAGATTTGGTTACTCAGATGTTGTTGTATAATCATAGTTTTTATTCTAGGAAATCTCTTCATTATTGCGGTTTCAGTTTCACGTTCATAACACAGTCCTCTCTGCTTCGTGAGCTAAATGAAATAAGTTAGACTAAACCAGTTAAGAAAATGGAAGACAAATATGAAAGATAAATGTTTACGGTTATGTTGGAGTTCTCTTCCCTCCGCCTCTTTTTGTTCTTTTTCTGTTCTTTTCCTCCCTTTTTTAACTGTGCGCTTCAGGCTCTTTCCTCTCCTCTGAGGTTCTGCAGATGAGAAGCGTTTTTTCAATTAAGGCCGAGACTGAAACTTAAACAAATCCCTCCAGTATTGTAAAAGTGCGTTTCCTTAAGCCCTGGAGGATTTTCCTCCAACTGTCAGTTTCAGGGTGCCTGGATTTAGATCTCGATCTACAGCGACTGACAGAGATCCCTTTCCGCATGAGGGGCATGCGGGCATTTTAACGAGCTGGAAGGAGCCTTGCTGCCTCAGAGGAGCGCCCAATTCCCGGCCCGGCGGCCAGGGGCGACCACCTGGAGGGTGTGGAGGGGGGCAATGGGCAATCCCACCGCGGCGGAGGGAGCAAAAAGGCCAGGATGGGAAGGGACTCCCAGCGGTCTTGTCCCGTTCTTTGTGTTGCTCCCGGGACCTCTTGACATCTCGGGACCTCTGGCAGTAGCCGTGCGATCCCGATGTTTGTTTAGAGAGGTTTTTCCTCTCTTTTTTTTAACGCCCCCCCTTCCTTTTTTTTTTTTTTTTTTTCTTCGCATACGCAATGGGCAGCAGGCGTGACTCTTTTTATAGAAGTCTCCCAGAAGGCTGCCATCAGGACCTTTCTTCCCAGCTCCTGCTGAAGAGTCGGTCTCTCCCTCCTTTCCCGAAGTTAGGAAAAGGGGAGATGATCACGGCGATCCGAGGGGTTGAGACATCTCGCATCTCAAGGGCAGGCAAGGACATTCAGCGCAAATGCACTACATTTTCCCATGTTGGGAAAAAACTCCAAAAAACCAGCCTGATTCCAAAGCATCACCAGACACGATCCTTGCGCAGAGCGGGCACCTCTCGTAGCATTTTACAGGGGATCATCTGGGTTATTGCCACGTGGGTTTGGCTGGCTTTCCGTGAAGATGCCTTAAGCAATTTTTCATCAGTGTCTGAATGTGGGAGAAAGCTAAGCCTGGCATAGGACACCTACACAAATGTGGTGATCGTAAAATCGTAGGGCAGCACCTTTCCCTTTCCTCCCTGCTACACAACTCTCAGGGCCGGGGCAGCTTTGCTCAATGCCCGAGGACGGAGAGAAAGACCAGGCGGAAAACAAAGTTTGGGCGAGAAGCCAGCCAAAGAGCAGAATCTCTTTGCCTTTAGGGAAGTGTGTTCCAGGGGAAAATCGGCCTCAGCAGGTGGGAGAAGAGTCTCTACTCAACTCTCCCACGCTGGACCCGCAGGATCAGGCTCCTGGGGGCGTCCCACAGGGAGCCGGGGCTCCGCGGGCCTCAAGGGCCGGAGGACCCCGCCGAGGGGAAGTGCGAGCATTGAACACCGGGGACGAGAAATATCCGCCCCCCGCCGCCCATCCCATCCTCCCCCTCCGGACAGGTCCTGCTTTCACAGGCATTTGGTCTCTTCAGCGGGCTGAAAAAGAGTTTCTCAGCGTTTAGACTTTCCGGGGGACACCTACACCCAAGATTTTGTTGCATTGCTAAGCCCCCCAGCTCTCCCCTTCCAAGACTGCCTGCATCCCCTGCATCCCACCCCAGCCTCCTCACTGCCCGGGAGCCGTGGCACACAGACACCCTGCGAGTCTGAGGTGCCCCGTCTGAGCTCCCTAAACGCAGGGTTCAGCCACGTCGAATCCCACCAAGCTGCGGGGCTGTGCCAGGGGACCAGCTGATGGTCTGCCGGGCCCCAGCGGGCAACCTGTCCCGCACGCCCTTCTGTGCTTTGCCCGCAGTCTCGGGATGGTGGGACACGGGACAAAGGGGGGGTCCCCAGCTGCGGGGTAAAGCAGGGACTCCGACAGATGGAGGGGACCTGTCTGCCCTGCAAATAACTCGGGTGTTTCAACAGCCGGCCGGAGCTGCGCGGGCGAAGCAGCGAATAAACCTGCACAGAGACACACTCCTCGTGTAGTAGGAGCGCTGGTTTTGTGTCAGCCCGGAGTACTTCCACCGAGTGTTTTTGTGCTGCGAACTTTGAGTTTCCTATACCAGATGACAATGTTAAAGATTTTATCCCCTCCCATCTCTGCACAGCTCCAACTGAACTTCCCGGAGCATCAAAATAAACCCCCTACAGCGGTCAGGATATAGGTCACCTCTCTAAAAGGAAACACAACCCTTCCAAAAATATAAAACATCTTTGACGTAGAAAAAAAAATACTCTTTTGTCTCCGAGCATCCTCTGTCGGTGTAAATAAAACGTGACAGGCGCGGGGTAAAATAAGAAGCGGGATGTTTCGAGATCACAGGAGAGGCGAGGTCCCGGCGCAGCTCGGGCAGCCGGGCGGCGGCAGCAGAGCAGGCGGCTTCGGGCAGGTGGAGGCTCCACCGCGCTCCCGGGAAGGAGTCAGGCTGAGGGCTCGGGCAGACCTCCGAGGGAAGGCTGCAAAAGACATGGGTGTGGGATCCGATACCCTCCAGCCGTTCACATCCTGATGGGTTCCCAGTGGTAAAGGTCGCGCAAGTGCCGGCAGTGCCAATGTAAAAAATGTTAGCGGCAGCCCCTGTAGAGATGCATCGTGTCTCTGCAAGGCTGCAGGAAGAGCCCCCCCTTCTCCCGATCCTGCTCTGCATACCCCGTTGACAGCCGCGAATAAGGGCAAGCACGCTTTGGCCCGAGATCTGAACACACGGCACCTTTTTGACTGGCTTCTCCCCCGCCCAAGTTTACATTCCGATCAAATGAGATTTCTAACTTTACACGTTGTCAATAATTTTCATACATGCGCCGAGCTTAATTACTTTCCATACCATTTGCAGCAGACAAATAGTTTCAGTGGGGCGAGGGAGCCAGCGGTGCCCCCGGCCCTGGCGGAGGGCTGCGCTTTTCTCCCTGTTCCCTGCCGCCCCCCCAGGAACTCCCCCCTCACCCCGAGCCCTCCGGCCGCCGCCGCCCCCGGCGGGACGGCATCCTCTTCCCGCAGAAACCCGCGTGAAAAGCTCCGCGGGACGCCCCCGGCGCCAGGCAGCGGGGCTCGTCGGGTGGGCAGCGAGGGGGGAGCCCTCGGGGACCGGCTGGGCCGGCTGGCGTGTCGATAGCATCGGAAGGTGTGTGAGGATGTTTTAATTTCGGAGGAAGAAGGGCTCGGAGCGATGCGCAGCCACCAGCGCGGCCCGGCCGGGCAACCCTGTGCGCCCCTCACCCGCATCGCGGCTGTGCCCGCAGCCCCGGCCCCACTGCTGGGGAAGGCACTAATCAGGAGCAGGTTTCCCCGCTCTCTCCTTTCCTCTTCGCCCCCTCCCCCTCCGTACTCCCCTCTCCTTTCGTGAGAGGTTTGCATTAATTTTTAAGTAAAGCCCATAAAACATAACGACCCACTCAAAGGTAGGGCAGAGTTACTGAGTGCCGGATTATTACATGATTTACGAACATAGTTTGGAAAAAAGTAATAATCCAAGCTCGCACCTCAGGAGCGAGCCTGCCAGCGCCGGGCACGGCTGCTGTGGCCGCGGTCTCGTTACCTCCCGCCTCGGCGACCCTCAGTAGGGCCGGTTCAAGGTGCGGGAGCAGGAAACTGTAAAACCAATTTTAAATATGTAAAAACAACAACAACAACAACAACAACAACAATCTGTTTTTTTTAATTTTTTTTTTTTTTGGATGTAGGTCTACAGGCTGCATCTCTCCTCCTCTTCCCCTCCATACACACCTTTTTACACAGATACCTCCAAAGCCCTGTGTCTGCTACGATCCCCTACCAGATCAAAGGGAAAGGAGGAGCAATTGTGCCTCTGGGGTCCATGTCCCCCGCACTCCCATCACCCGTTTTCGCTTTCCCTCCTCCATCCGGGAGGCTTTTATTGATGAGCTGCCTTCGAACCCCCTCACGAAATGTCCCTGAAGGGTTTAGACAATTCATCAGCCATCACTTTCGGTATCTGCTTCCTCCCTTTCAAATACAATCCTCGCACACCACGCTGGGAGGGGAGGGGAGCCGACTTGAGACCAGAACATAATCAACGTCAAAATGATACCACTGACCTTTCGGAATCATGGAGTCCCGGCCAAAAAACCCTCCTCATGATTTATTTTTCCCTTTTTTTCTTTTTTTTTCTTTTTTTTTTTTTTTTTAACTTTCACTGCCACACCATTTACACCATTATTGCTTGCTTTCCCAAATTCATTAAGGCTTTGCAGCTTGGCAGATCCAGCTCCTCCACCGCAGTAGAGAAGCAAAAAAAACGAAAATACAAAGTGAGGTTTTTAAACTATGTCCTTGCAAGCTGTCCACCGCAGTGTGTCCGGGCTAGGAGGGAGGGGCCGGGGGACCACCGGGACGCCCGATCTGCCCCGGGAGGGGACCCCCGGCCCCGCGGCGGCGGCCCGGCCTCTCCGCTGGGTGGCGCTGGGATCCTGGGAATGGGGGCTCGGGCGTCCCTCACCTGCCGGGACAGGAGCCCGGGGACCCCCGCCACCCCCAGCCCAAGGCTCCCAGCCTCGCCCCGGCTGGGCGCCTTCCCACAACAGCTCCTGAGCCGCCCAGTTTTAAAGATACGTCTATATGGATATTTTTCGCCCCCTATTCAAGATGAATTATGCCACTGCGTGGAGAGGAAGAGGGAGGACCCCTCCGATTTCAAAGGCCCCCTTGTTTGGCTCTCATGTCATCCCTACCGATAACGCCAGCCATGCCTGCTTCTTGCCACGAAAATAAATTCCCAAGCTGACAGGCGGAGAGGGGCGGCCCCCACCCTGGTCCCGGTCCTCCTTGCCGCCAGGCTGGGTTTAAACAGCCCACATCACTCCAGAAGCGAAAACTCTCGCCTCGGATTTGTCCCAGGGCAGAGCAATATCCTCTGCTTATAAAGGCCTGCTATGCCTTTTAAACACGAGGCTGACATCACACATACATTATATGTTCGTCTTTATTAAAACTTCGAGGGAAGTTTTTATTGTTTGGACCGAAGGGAGAGGAAGGGTGAGATTTGTTGAGAGGGATGGTGCTGGTTATGTGGACCTAAATAAACTTCTTGCTCTGGGTCTGGGCAGTGAGCAAGGAGCCCGGGGCTCCCTCTGCCATCGCCAAAGGGGGAACCTGGATGCCAGGCACCCCAGGCAGTGCATGGTCTGGGCACAGGCTGCTTCTTCCCCGAGGTCTCTCAAGGGCAGCTTGGCACCGACTCTGGCTGGAAGGAAGAAAAACTTCTGGCTGCTTGGGTGCAAAAAGCAATTTGAAAGGCACCAGAGAAGAGGTAGAAAAATGTTCAAGTCGATGCAGTCATGAAGGCATTTTACTATTCCTGTTCTGCAAACCCAGACAGCCTTTAAAGCTGCATATGACATGCAAAGCAATGGGTCTCTTCCAGCACTAGATATAGTTAAATTCCCTTCTCTTCCTTATCTTCAGTCTTCAGAAAAACAAAAAGGCAAATAAAAATAGGATAAAATGGATTTGACAGACAATTTTTCTTTAGCCTTTCTTGATTTCATTTCCCTTGTCCTCATTCTTCTCCATGAAAAGAAAAGAAATGAAAAGAAAATAATTTCATCTTCCCACCCTGATTGAGGGCTGCTGACAAGGGAGCCTGCAGATGAGAACTCCCCAGAAGCAAAGCAGAATCTGCGTCAGAAGGGAGCTACTGTGGAGTCAGACAAAAGCAGCAAGGTGGGCACCCATAAGCATGAGGGAAAATGTCAGGCTGAGTGCCACAAGGAGGTGGCCAGAGGTGTGGGAAGGAGGACTGGCCAGCAGACCTCAGGATGGAGGGATAGCTCTTGTGCTTAGAATCTGGCTCCACCTCCAGCTGTCACCCCAGAAATACAGTGTCATGCACGATAAATGTGAGGAGGGCAAATTAATGCCCTGGGAGTTTACAGCTTTCTGGATCTTGTCACAGCACTTCCCAAGCCATGTCCAAGGAAATACATTCTGTACTCACTGTGCTCAGGAGTCCTCTCCTCACTGTATGTCCAGCCCCAGGGCAACCCAGCTGAGGTGTGCAGTGGGGATTGACAGATGCTCTTGTAGCACAAAAAATGCACAGTGAGGGAAATTGTGTGGAGTGCCTGATTCAGGCTGCACATGAAAACAGGAATATGTCCTGTCTCCCCCTTTTCCAGAGGCTCTGCATTGGAACAACAGTGCGCATCATCAGTGGCTTAGTTTCCTGCATTCTGGGATGATTTTAGCTAAAGTGTCTTATGGCTAACCATGCATCTGATTATTTCCACAGATCAGACATACTGGCTTGGAGACTCTGAAGACATCTAAGAGAGAGCCAAGAAATAAGTGAAACAACAGCCATGAATAGGATAAGAGGTAGAGATTTCCCCCAGGGAAGGCAGCTCTGCTGCTTCTCATGGTACTGAGGATAGAAAGTCCTGTATTTATTCAAATTTAGCTATCCAAATCCTGCTTAATTTTAATTAGGCTTTTCCCCCCCTCTTCTACTACTAACCCTTCTACTCTTTGTGTTCTCATGAAAGAGACAGAAAGAAAAGAAAAAAAATATCCCATGGGCCTTAATAGAGCAGGAGCATATCTGTTTAACAGAAAACATCACATCTTCCGCTCTCCAAATTGAATCTTATTACAAACTCACTCCGAGAGACCCAAGAGGAAGAGGACATGGCCTTTTCTCCCAGCTAGAAGAATGCTAGTGAAGGAACTGATTGGGAGATGAATCTGTTGCCAAAGTTGTCCTGCCAGTAACTAATTTATTCTCCAAAGCATAACTTATTCCAACTCTTGAAATCTGCAGTGTGGATCCAAGGGGAAATTGGCTCACAGAAGGCAGCAGGTTCAAGTCTCTGAGCTTCACATAGAAATATTAATCTGGTGCTGAGGGTGAAGATATGTAATTTTCTTTAAAATTTTGAGCACTAGTGGCACTCTGGCACATTCATCTCACCAGGTTATCTGGGTGTAGAAATAACTAGGAGTGAAATTTGTGCACATCTGGATTGTCTCTCAATGGTTGTCTGTCTTTTCAAATCATCAATAGTTTTATTTTAAAGTTATTTCTTCCCAGAGACTGAACCTAGCCCTGCAAAGAGGCACATTCCCAGCTGAAAGTAAGGACCAACAGGATTGTCATCAATTACTTAGCTCCTAAATGGAAAACCATAAAAGATTTTTTATATATTGGTATAAACACGTTTGCACAAAGACACAACTTTTACCTTTGTATCTTTATATAGGCATACATACAGCATGTACCTAAAGCATTTGCATAAACTCACCAGCAAGTGCATCCAGACAGGCTGTGTGTTAAAGGAACAATTATCCATGTATCCATGTACAATTATCTTTCTTTCCATGATGTCTCCTTCAGCTGTGGCTCACTCCAATTCCAACAGAACTACTGAGTAACATCCGGGTGACCAACACCAAGGTGAAATCTTAGCCATCCCATTTTGCAAATGGTACTTACACATGAGGTAGATCTGATATCACTGCATTTGTCTGGATGCATTGGTGATCTCTGATAGAGGTGAATAAGATGTGGCAACATAATTATTTTCCATGTAATGGGTGATGCCTTTGGTTTACAGGGTTGGAGGGATTTGATAGAAATTTGCCTGGTTTGTGCCTTGATCCCCTTCTCCATGCACACTGCTGCCTTCTGGGACTTGCATGTTTTCATGGCACAGAGAAATTCTCAGATCTGGAGGACTTTTTTTAACTAGATCCTTATTTTCTGTTGCCATCTGAGTGGATCACTAAGTACCTTGAATTGCTGACAAATTGTTTGCTGCCCCTTGGTAGAGCTGGTGAAGAAGGAAGCCAGGAAACAGAAGGAGGGAAGACAGACTGAGACAAGAGTGAACTTATCAAAATGGCTGTGGAGAGCAAGGAAAGGTGTGAAAGCTTATGTGACCAAAAAAGCCAAAGATAAAACTAAACCTCAGTTCTAAAACCAGAGCAATCTTGATGGACAGGATAATAGGATTGTTTCTTATCCCATTGGCCTTGATTTTCCACTCACTTCCACTGCAATGAACAAAGAGTAATTCAGATAAGTTAATGAAACTGTATTAGTGCTAGCCTGGTATAATACAGAGCTTATTGAAGCTGATGGAAATTTTACTGTGAACATGAGTAAAAGCAGGAAAAAAAAAAAGCTAGCTTACAGCTTTCCTCCATTTTGCATGTTTTTATACAGCAGAATTAATCAGTAGTAATATCTCAATGTGATTGGAACAATGCAGGCACATTGAAAAAAAGTGGAAGTGGTGGGGTTTTTTTTGGGCTCCTGCCATTGGGTGCAGTCCATTTCTGAGGCTGTGAGTTGGTTCCCCATGAAACCTCCATGAGAGGGTGTTCAATTGGCCTTGCTGTCAGGAGTTGGGGTGGAATTTGAAGTAGCTGACAAGTGCATTAGAAAAAATAAATATAACTGGAATGCTTGGGAAGTTACCTCATCCAGAGCTAGAAAATAATTTGGACTGCTGTGAGAAGGAATATTTGAAAAAAGATTATTCAGTAGGAAAATGCTTGGATTGGCTATTAATCCCCAGTGCTAAGCATATTTTTCTATATTTCTGTAATTATATTATTGCCAGCTACTGTGGGACAATTGACAAATAACATCTGGTCACAAAGCCTGTTCGGGGTGACGGAAAAATTGCTATAGCAGCAATTAAAATGCTTAGAGCCAAAGAATAAAACAGCATGCAGCAATCAAATGAAACAGAGCGTACTCTACAGTCAACAGTTTTTCTCCCTTAGTTTTAAACACAGCAGTGCCAGTCCTGGTTGTAACAGACACAGACTCACTGCTTTCTCAAGTGGTTCCTGCAGACTCTCCTGACACATTAAACTAACCAGGACTTTTGAATCAAATTCTGTTTGATCCTAGATGGGGACTCATGCATCCACAGTTTTTCTGTTAAGAAATACATGTTTCAATTAATGCTTCAGTCTCTTTAATAAAATACCTTTAGACTTAGAAAGCTGAAAATGCTTTTGTTTCTTTCTGGGTTTAATTCTTTGCTGTCCCTCTTTTCTTGATTTGCTTCCTCTTTTTTTTTTTAAGAGTCTGAATGGGGAGTGGAAAGAGGGCAGTGAAAATTGTTTTCAGTTTGTCTTATTTCTGAGCACCTTATGCATATGCTTAGTTTATAATTTAGCAGATAACTTTTGCATAAAAATAAATATCTCACAATTACCCCTGTACATATATATAATTCTATACCTAGCACATATGAAGAAACATGAGTGGATGTTTACAACTCAAGCCATATGATTTTTTCAGTTTACAGGAACTGTTTAAAAGATCTGTTCAATAGCTGAGGTGTATACATCAGTAGAATGATTACCTTTAAACTTTTGAAACAATATTTCAGCAACAATTTCCTTGTCTACAACTTTACAAGGCTGTAAATAGCCCCTGTGTGCATAATGAATTCTGACATCATAGGCCAGGGTTCTTATACACAGCAGGTTTTCCAGAACTTTTATAAGCAAGTTACACCTTGAGGCAAAACTAAACCCCCCAACTTCTATTATAAATGTTACAATAAAATGTTCCTTTGAGTTTTCCTAGAGCTCAATGTTCCGTCTTTCTTCCCGTTCCAAGTCATTCTTTCTGTGCTGTGCACGGATTCGATACACGAAAAATGTGTTTTGCTGCAGACATATTGGATATTAGGTATGGTTACAAGGTGTTTTTTATGGCTAGGCTTGCAGGACCAATGTAACAAGGTGACAAAGAACAAATCTCTTGCTCTTACAATACTGTACTCAAAGCTGTTGCTATTCCTACATGAACCATGTACAGTGATTTTATTTATCCAAGTGCTGGATATAACAAAGCTCCAGTATGTCACAAGCAAGGACTGGAAGGAGAAAGAGTCAAAATTATTTTTTCAAAAGATTGAATAGAGATGGGCTTGCAATGAAACTATTCGGTGTAGCCTGACTGTGTTTCTCTTCCCCCAGTGCTGTGGCGAGCCCACCTAACAGTGCTGTTCCAGGTTCCTTCATATTGCACCACAAAGCTGATGCAGCTGTAAAGGTCCTTCTCCTCAGTTTTCCCACATTAAGTCCAGGCTTTAAAAACATGAACAAATTAAACTAGATATATAAACTAGATAATAAACTGGTATATGCAATCTCCTTTTAATCACTAGAGCCATTCCCAGCAGCTAAAAGTGATCCTGGTTAGACAAAATAAAGAAACATCCCTTCTGTCCTCTGCATTGTCACTGGGCAAGCCACTTCAATGTAGATTTCTGAGCAGAGTAGCTAAAGGGTAGGGATAGTTGAATTAGCCAAGAAAGCACTTCAAAAGATGCAAGCAGACAGCATACCTAGATGAAAAACTCAAATGGTAGCACAACCTCACTGTGTAACATCCCTTCCCAACCCTTCCTGTACAGAAAACAGCTGATGACAGTGTGACCAACACCTGACTGTGCACAGGAAAAGGAAACCTAAGCAAGGTGAACTGAAGGTATTTAAGCAATCAGCTGGTTAATGAATGTGTGCTGCTGTAAAATGGCCATGCAAACAACCTCCACTCCTCCTTTTGACCCTAATTTCCCCCTTCACTTTGAATTCTGTGTCTGCACTTATGTTTCTGGTATCCCCTGGTATGAATTACCAAAATCCACACTGAGACTATATTTGTAAGGCAGAAGAGCTTGATTTGCACACTCCCTCTGTGCCTTCAGGTTGAAAAGCTGTGTACAATGTGGAGTTACTTTTTCTTTGGATTCCATTTCACCTTTCACCAGAGTTCTCAGGTAAGAGGATCAAGGCAAGTGGAGCACCACTTAGCTAGTGCTTCTAGGGCAGAAAAATTCACTTCAAGTCTCTGTCAGGAAACAGTTTTTTTAGCAAGCTGATACTCTTCTCCTTTTACAGGCTCATCGGATGAACATCAAAATGATGACAGAGTTTTCCTTGGCCCATTTCCTATGGCAGCAAAGCATCTTCCCAGCGTTGCCCCTCCGCCTCCCCAGCACACTGTAAGTTTCATTGTTGCTGAAGTAGGTTATCTAGAGGTCAGTAGGCTAACAGGGTGTTTGGATTTCCTAAAATTGTGCCTGTCCTTAAACGTGGCAAATGGGATTGTTTACACACCACTCTGTGAGCCTGGACCGCACACTAAAACCTCATACAATGCTGCTATTTCTGCTTCCCTGCTCCCTACCCCCTCCCTGTAGGTATTTCAGCTTTCTGTGGGGGGGCTCATTAAGGTTCATAAAACACAGTAAAGGACCTGGCTGGAGACACTTGTAATTCTACAGGTCCACCATGTGGGTTATGCAATAAAAAGAATTGTATAGCTGGAAAGAGATGTCCTCAATAAAAGGCTTAATTGAAAGCAGCCCTGATGGTCAAAGTGGTATCAAGAGGAAGGAACTACCATGACACTAAGGCTTGAATTTGTTTCCTCTGACACTGATTTCCTGTATGGCTTTGAGCAGCAAGGCACTTAATTTATTCAGAGCTCTGTTTCCTACCCATAAAATGGGGATAAGAAGATTGCTTTAATTTTATTGCATTTTATCTTACCTATTTGGACTACGAGTCCTTCAGCACAGAACCTATCTCTAGCTAGCCAACAGTATCCATGTGTCTGTTTAAGGGGCCAGCATTACACTGTCAAAAGACAGACAATATCTCTGCTCTCTTCTGCTGTTTTGGGGTTCAAGAGGGTTTTGTTTTGAAGTGCAGGAGTGAGTGTTACATTCTGCCCTTCTTCCTAGACCAGTAAAAAAGCCCCTTTGCGAGAGCTCACTTGAATTATTGAGGGCCCTTTCAGGGCTTCATTAAGAACTACATTATTCCTATTTACCCCAATGAACTTCCACTGAGATAATTTCACAGTCTTCACAGGTATTTTACCTTCTGTTTTTTCTCAATAAAAATATACCCGTAAAAGAGCAACCCAGTTTGTATTCTAAGCTGGAAACTTTCCAGTAAATGTCAACAGCTTTGGACTGAGTATGAGAAACAAGGAAGAACCTCCAACAACAATTTTTTTTACTTCTAAAGTAGTAATTATCATTAAAAAGTTCTGGTTCTGGTTGAAGCGAGCGACATTTCTATGGCTTTTTGCTCTTCTTAAGCACAGTATTCAAAGTCAACTTTGGCTGCTGTTCACTGAAAATACAGCATAGCATGAACAGTTAGTACTCCTACTACATTTTCTTGCCCATTTGTGTCATGGGGATAATGTTAGAAATCACACATTACTTTACTTACAGATTGACACTCAAACGTTATAAGTTAGAAAGGCCTTAGGTGCATAGTGAAATTTTGGGCCAGAAGAGGACAGTTTTGGAGAGGCTGAAAAATCAAACAGATTTTGAAAACATCTATGTCTACCTTAAGGGTGCAGAAAGTTAAGGAACTCTTACTGGAATATTAGAACATACATAACAAACTGAACTTACAGGGTTCGCATCATTCTGTCTTTTTGTCATGGCTTCCTATTGTCTTCCTCCTTCTGTGCATGCCTGGCACCCATCCTGGAAACCACCACTGAGGTGAGCAGCAAGTAGTGTGAGGGATCCATCTACATGCAGAAAAAGTAGACAAAATGACAAAGTAGAAGCCATTCCAAGAGCTAATGCCCATCACATCACTTCCAGTTGTGTCTGTGTCAGACAGTGCAGGAGAGATACCACGGCACTAGGAACTGCACTGGGGACAAGGGACCTAACATCCACCCCAAACCCATGCTTGTACAAACATGAGAGACCACTTGAAGGATGATGACCATCACCTGCCTGCTGTTCTGAGGGAATATCAGGCCAGGCTGAGTGCACAGTTCTTTTCAATTTACTGCTTATTAAAGCAACCCTAAAAACAAGGGTGGCCCACAGGCTGGGCTAGTGGTCATAATGGGGTAGTCTCTGTGGTTTGTAAACAGGGAGGTTGCTGTAGTGCTTGCTATATGGTTTTTAGACCAACCAAACCTTTGATGAGTAGCTGCTGTGTGAGTCGTTCCAATCCCCTTTGGGCAACCTGGGAGAGACAGAAGAAAAGGAGTTGTTGTCTTTAGCAGAAAGTGATCCAATGTATGCTTGAACCTTATTGTTGCTTGTCTTTTGTAACACATGAGTTAGCTCTTGGTATCTTTGAAGTTAAAGTTGTGTGATTCTTTATCAATATGCTGTTAATTAAAAGTAATTGAGGTAGAGGGTGCAGATAAGACAAGTTGTAATTTTGTATGTGAGCCCATCAAAGATTCTTTCTAGACAAAAAGGCAGAAGGTGCCATGAGTGCGGTGTCTTAAATATTGAGAGAAGTTATTGGTGGTCAGAGATGGTTGATGATCAGTGGCAAGCTTCAGAAGGGCACAGAAATGGTCTTTAGACTGCTTCCCCTCTTGTTCTGTACACTAGGAAGTACTTAAGTTGGAGACATCATGGGAAGATGAATTGTGATAGTGTTTCTCTGACTGCTTTTTCTTTTTCAGTGCAGAGGAACCACAGCCAGGTGTGACCCTACCCAAACAGGAAATAAGTCTGGGGCTTGGGAGAGTCACAGCTCCTGTCCTTGTAGGTAGAGAGTGAGGCAGGAACAGGTAAGTGCCAGAGGGGAGTGTGGGGCTGAGCAAAGGGACCAGAGTCTCTGTGTTTGCTGATCATGAACTTTGTGTGCTTTGAGAAAGAAGAACTGAAAGATGATGTCCACTTAGCTAAGCAGGGAGACAGCATTTCTTGACAGAAGGCTTGAAAAGACTTTTGGTAAGAGTCCACAGCTAAATGAGTATCCTGACACCTGTGGGAGGTAGAATGGCTTATAAAAGCCATCACAGGAACAGAACTGAGAATAATAGGGTAGTGAAGCGAGCACTTGGGATCTCTCTCCACTAATGCTAAGGGTATGGCAATTAAAAAAAAAAACAACAATACATTCAAAGCATTAGACAACAGCCAAAGATAAGTTATAACAGGTGTTGTAGAAACTTGGGAGATGGATTCTATGACTGCTACATCAGAATAAATTGCCATGGAAGGGAGACAGGGAAACAAAGGAGAGAGATTGCAGTACATGCCAAGAATTTTAGATTTTCTCCAGAGAAGTAGAGATGAGTACCTAGTTTACTGGATGCTTCTGGGAAATAGAAGAAAATATCAGTGATATTTCTGAGGTCACAAAACTGAATGGAGGAGTTAGAGCAGAATCTGGTTTTGAGTAACTAGTAGAAGGATTTTAAAAGCAGGTCATCGAGGAGTTTTAATAAAAAATACAACAGGACAAAGCTAATCAAAATTGTGGAGTGTGCTGAGAACATTTAACTGTAGGAATGTGGAGAAAACAGTAAAGGATGTTATTTCTGACTATTATTTGAAGAAACTGACAAAGGATCTGAAGTTCTGAAGTAATTTAAGTGAAGAGGATCATCTGAAATGGCTTGAAAATGGTGGTGGTAAAGCACCTGAGCTCCAAGGAGAGGAGTATGTTAAAGCAATGGAGGGGGACAATAGACTTGAGAAAACCTGCCCTCACCAGGCTGCTTACTGGGACTTTAACAAGGTATCTGGCTGCTAAATCAAAGAAGGTAATGAATGTTAGCTGATTTGGCCCCCACTTGTGTGTTCCTTTCCAGTTCTAAGTCTATATTTCTTTCTTATGCTCCCAATTCTGTGTAAAATTACATTTATTGTTCATCATCTTGAGGTTTTTAAGAGTTTCCCATACACATAAACATTCATGGATAAGTAAAGAATTCTACAAATAACCTTCACCAAGTCCTTCAGTTATTGAGAAAGGTGGGGACTGGGGGGGAGAGGGAAGTAAAGGTAAATCATTAAATCATTATTTTCTTCTAGTTATGAACTCAGCCTGAATAATTTATTTTAGTCTACTTAATACATAGCCCATTAAAGTGACTTCAGAAGATCCTCCAGTCTGTTACTGCCAGTGTGCTATCCTCTGGGAGTGGAGAACAGAGGAGTATCCAGGTGTGTCCTGCTGTTATCTTAAAACACACCTGCAGGCTGCAGTGTTGCCTTGATTATCTGCACACCTTCACAGAGGCTCTGCTTTGTTTTTATTCTTAATGGTATACTAATTGCCAGTTGTAGAAACTGGAGTCAAGAGAAAGCCAGCAAACTGGATCTAAACTAAGACAATACTAGTTAGATGTTTTGATTGGTGTCACTCAGGCTAATGAGGGAGAAAGATCTGCTTGGTAGGAACAGACACATTACTATTAGAACTGAAAAAACACACACATTTTTCTAAGAGACACAAGGTTTGTAAGGGCTGCTGATGTTCCTGCTGAAAGCTAAACCCATCTTGGCTTAGAAAGTGCCTTTTCCTACAAGTACCTACAAATTTCCTCATATTAAAAGATGTTTTGCTTTGTATCCGAGAGGTAATATCAAATTGTCTTATCTTTTCACTTGAAAGCGTGTGTCTCAAGAATAGAATGAGGACCAAATATGTTCTGTAGAAATAGTTCCCCCTTTTGTAAGGGTGGATGATAGAAAAGGGAAAGTTCTGAATCTGAGATTTTTCAGTCTATGTAGAAACGTGTTAGTGTGTCCAGGGGTTGTTGCTGAAGACCATGGAAGACTGAATATCTTGGGAAAGACAAATTGACACAATTATCATTTGGATATCAGGAAGAGAAGAATCCTCTTTTCACTGGGGGTTGTGTGGGTGTGAAGTTTTTTGTTCTGATCCTTGATTGCAAAGTGACTTTGCCTGCTGCACAGCACAGATAGCACACTTGCTGGATCAGACTTAGACATCACGGAAACAGAAGATGGGGCATCTCCAGTGCCCCTGTGGAGGTGAGGTCCTGGGCAAGTCCTTGATGGATTCAATCCCACTGCAAACATAAGGCACGTGGATCACCACCTCCTTGTCCTATAGGTCTCTTCTCTGCTGAGAATCAAAAGGATTTAGAAATGGGGTTTGGATGCTTTGGTGGGACCCTTGGCCAGAAAGCACCATGAATCCTTCTATCTAGAAAGCAGTTAACAACAAGAAATTGTGCTCCACTGAGAGGTACCCACTATTGTGTTGACCTGATTAAATTAATAGACAGTGTGTCTGTGGGAAGGCAAAATGTATGTTGGAGCACTGTGCAGCTCTTGGTTGGTGCCAGGCTTAGGGCTCGTAAACTACACTGAGAGAGCTGTGGGCTAAAGGAGAAGTTAGGAATCTGGAGAGACCAAGGGCTCTCTGTCAGTCCTGAGTGGTGCTACTGTCAGATGGGGGTCTGGAGATGTGGATGCTGCAAATGACTTAGAGGTACAGAAACCAAGTAAAGTCCCAGGTTAGTCTGCCCGCAGGGACTGTCCTGCTTGGCTGTCAGGAGACTTCTCTGTAAACTATTAAACTTTCTCTTTGTTTCTGTAACAAAAAAACATCTAGATCCTGCAAGCCTCATTTAATGGTAATTAAATTTTTAGGAAAATTTAGCAATTAAAAAACCTGCTCCCTGTCTGCATTCACCCCAAAATTCAAGACTCTGTAGATGTTTGTTGTATTCTGAGGTGATTTTTCTTCCCCCAACCATTTGTTGACTCTGGGTTAATTATGTTTAACTGCTGCAGAGCAGCACTTCCACAGATATTTTTGAGCCTGATCCTGCAGATTGTTACCCATCAAGTCAATTCAAAGTCTTTGTTCTGCTTCTTATGCAGAAGTCTTATGTTTTCTAGGTCAATATATATGACTGTATGTGAGAGAATTTTTTTCTTTTTTTTCCTCATAGTATTTCCCCACTGAGTTGTGTACTCTTCACAGTCCTTAACAAGTCTGGAGGAAGGGAACAAGTAGAGTCCTCACCTGCAGCTTTACAGATAAACTGTCTCACTAGGGTGTCTGCTCTTACCCAAAAGGACTTCCTGATGGATAGAGCTAGACTTACAGCTGAACAGCTGAGGACTCCATTTTTTTTTTGCAGAGGTAATTTTCCTGTTAGTACAGCTGATCATGGTTTTTTTCGTTGGTTTTTTTTTTTTTTTTTTTGACATAAAAGTGCCTAGGAATAGATATAACCACCTTGTATCTCGACTGCTTCAGATGCTTCCTGCAACTCTTGATAGGGCTGTCTGCATAGGTCAGTATTTCCAGAAGTGTAATACCTAAGAAAGCATTCAAACTTTATATTTGGAAATCTGAATTGATGGCCAGCTTCCCATTTTTTTCCCTCCTGGAAGGATGTAAAACAGATGCTACCACCACCAAAATCAGTGCCAGCTCTGGATTCTCAGCTCTGACAGGAACATATGTCCACTTTAATTTCCTCTACAGTTCCAGTCCTTTAGTTCCACAGAAACAAAAAAGGGAACAACATGGAAAACACTCAATGTCTGATCCAAAGCATGTTGAAATGTATGCAAATCACTGTCATGGGCTTTGGATCAGGTCCTAAGTAAACTAATTCTTGGATTGTCACCACTGGTCATAATGACCCTTTGTTTTGCCTTTTTAATGATAAATGATTATGTTATAAAAAAGCTTTATGTAACTTCTGGCATGGTTAGGAATCATAAACGAGGTGTGTAATCTTAGAAATGCTCTAGCTAGTTTCTTGGGTTGTGTAACAACTAATTATGGAATCTCGCTGAGTCTTGCTTTATTATACAGCTTCAGGCTCTTACCCCCAGTGGCTTTACATGCTTGTTAATATTTAAGCTATCTTGTAGCTTAGGTGATTTGAAATTAGGTTTTTTTTGTTGTTGCTGTTACTGAAGCTAGTATTAAACAAAAGTACTTGTCAGAGGAAAGGGGGAAATGTGTGATGGATGATTTGTTCTTCTGAAAATCCTTTTCCTTGTTTTAACACCTTTTGGCTCATTCAGAGATACAAATCTGAAATAGAAAGCTCTTCCAAAACCTTCTCTGTGTGCTTCTCTTGCTAATCAGGAACACACAGCACTGCCACCTCTCAGGAGATTGGGCAATGGTGGGCACGAAGTTTTGACATAAAGAATACTTTTGTGTAAAATATAGATCACCCTAAAAGATGGTGGTTTTGCCTACTAAGGCTAAGACTCCAGACAAAGACTACTAAAACAGAGGAAGTCTTCTGACTGCAGAAAGTATCCACGCTCATAAAAAGGACACAGAGAATTTGGTCAACCTTTGCTGTGAAAAAGTTGGAACAGATAGCTCTTGTTCCTGATGATTTTGCTCCATCCTACTTAGCCATGAGCTCTTTTTTGATAGCTCTAGTCAAAACCCCAGAATTTTCTAGTTACTTATTCAAGACATCTGTGGTCTGTCTTCTTGGCCAGAAGAACAGATCAAAACCAGAAATTTTTTTGTAGAATTGGAGTTGGGCTTTGTCAGGCCAATGCTTCTGCTTACATATGTGGTAGACAAGGCTTCAAGAGTGGAATGTGCAACTATGAAAGATCCTGGTATGGATGGAATGGTGGGGGATCACCTGGAGGGATTTCAAGCATGATTCATTGTTAACCTCACCCTCCCCCACCAGCTTTTGTGGTCTTCACAGGGACCTGAGGACAGTGTGTACTGCATGGTCTGCATGCTGCTTGTTCAAAGACAAAGGGACAGAGCTAGACAGCCCAGAACTGATGATGTAGGTAGGTCCAATCCTCCCTACCAAAGCTGAAGTACATCTGGCTTTTTAAAAGAGACCAGTTTTAATGGTGAAAAGAAACCCTTCAGGTAGGCTCTGAAACAATACTGACCACACAGGAGTGCTGCTTTGATTTTCCTAATGAAAAACTAAAGTCCAGATTGAGCTGCAATTGGAGAAAAAAGTAGCAACCAGTAAAGGTATTTTGTCCATGACTACTAGTTCACTTGTGTTTGCATAATATGGCTCTTTGGTATACTCAGCTCTCAAATCCTCCTGTGGCTGGAGGCCTTCCAGCCCTGAACCATTGTCAACCACCTCTACCTCTCAAAGCAAGGTACAGTAAAGGTAGAATAAGATTCACATGTATGATTTGGATGAGGGATGAATTTATCAAAACTCTTTGAGAGATTTCTCATAAGGGGATTTAATGCAAGTCTTAACTTGTGAGCTTTGGGTGATGGTTGCAAATTTCTCCCAGATGGCATCTACAGTTGATCCTGTGGTCTGTTATCAGGAGGCACTTTAGTAATAAAATAGCAAGAGGTCCTTCTTCACAAATCTGGCTGAAATTGAACTGAAAAAAACTGTCATGGGCTCAAAAAGTGACAGGACAGATTTGCTAAAGAAAAGTTTTTCAGGGCTATTAAGCACAAAAATCCTGTTTTGATGTAGGAATATCCTAATCTTCATGTAAAATTAGGAAATACATGGGACTATGTTTACCTACTGTTGACCATTCCCTAAGCTATAGAGAATAGGTGTACTGAAGGCAGGACCTTGGGCTGACCAAAGTTTCTCTTTGATATAGGACAGGCAGATTTTTGGACATATCTGAAGGGATTTTGGAATTACATGGCTTCCTATGAGAAGATGTATAACAATTCTCACAATCTAGCTTGGTGTTCCTCATGACATTTTCCCACCAATTACAGGTCAGTTGGAAAGCTCTATACAAACTGAGGCTTTTAGTAAGATGTATTTCAGCTGCATGGAATGTGCTGGAGTTCTCCTGGACAGAGCAGCCAGGGAAAAGGTAAATCACCTGGCGGGCCATGCTGGTCCAGCAAGCCTGTCTACCCTGCTTGGGTCTTTCAGCATCCCATTCAGGAACAGGCTGGGAGATGTTGCCAGAACTCACAGGTTCAAGTGAAGCATGTGGGCCCCTGGGGGGATGAACAGCACAGTCACCTGTGCCACTTGTGGTGCAGGTGCATGCTGCTGTCCAGAAGGAGACATTCCCTTGCTTGCCCACATCAAAAGGATGGATCCCTTCTTCCCTGTAGCGTGTGGGTCTTTCTCTGATTGCAGAATAAGAAACTGGCTCTGCAAGTCTTTTTCATACAAAACCTTTATTTTTTCATGCTCCCACTTACATCAGTGAAACTTGGAGATTTAAGGCCTATTTTTTCCTAGCTTTCAGCTCTGTGTTCATAGTGCAAATTTGACCATATTTAGTCCATATTTCTAATCTATCATATTATACACCATATTATTTCACCACAACAAACTTGTTATTTCAGTGAATGCCAATATATTTTTATCTCTGCAGCCATAAAGGTGTTATGCTTTTTTTTCCCATATAAGTGTAAATGGTGATTTGCCAAATAATTGAGGGTTTTACTTGTGGATAATATTTTGAGGTATTATTTGGATTGTGTATTGATGGGCCCTTTGCTATTACTTTTATCAGATGATATTGAAAAAAAATTGGGTTTTTTCTCCTTATTTTGTGTGGAGTTACTAAGTAAAGCAGGTACTGGAGGAAATCAAGCAAATGAAAAGTAGTACTATGTTTGACAGTGTTGATTCAGTCTCTGAAAAAGATAGCAAAGTTGAAATGTGAATAATTTCAAATAGGACCTTTTTTCCCCTTTCTGACTGAAAATCAGATTCTAGTTTTGTTTTCACTATAACTTTATTTTAATAGGAAAAAAAAAACCCAATTCTAGTTAAATATTTAGTTTTTCCCTGTCTGTTCAGTCTGTAGAACTACTAGAGCAAGGAGAGAGCCTTATGGAAGCAGGGCCACCAGTCAAGCTTCTCTACCAGTCTGTGCATATAAACACCTCGGAGTTCAGGTATGTTTTCAGCCTGACATGGATGATCAACACTGTATGGTTATCACGCATCAGTGCAACCTGAACAGTAGTTGAGTTTACATGATAGAAAATGATGATAACATATCTATGCATTGATGGGCAGAAGGGAACCCCCAGGGCTCAGAGCTATACATAGTGATAAGAGTGTTTAGGTTGGAAGCTTATAAACCTCTAGACTTGTGACTGATATGGTGTCAGGCAGAGCTGCAGCAAGGCCTTCAGGAGACTGAGTTGTTTCCTCCTCCTTTCCCAGGCTCCTTCCAGTTGCTGCTGTGTTTGGCAGTTGATTGTCCTGAGAGGTACCAGGGGTTGGCAGGGCTTGGACAAAGCTTCTATCTCTGCAGACATCCTGTGGAGTAGTTTTAGTTGGAACATGAATCCATGACCCTCTGGACCTCAGGATTGTCTCCAAGGTCCTAGATCTTGTAGATGTGGGAGCAACTTTCCCCTACTTAGTTAAAGAATGATGTGTCCTTGTCCATGAGTATCTGACTAACTCCTGCCTATCATGACCCTCCCTGAAGAATTAGTGTGTATTTTAAAGGCTTAAGCAGTTTTGTTCTGCCCATTATGGGGGTATGCCCTTGCAAGACCTGGTCTGTCAGACATTCCAGGTATTGCTCATTGATTTCACCTCTCACTGGGGTAAAAATTCTTCTGTCTATGGTAAGGATGGCATTGCATGTACTTCTGGGTGGCATTGTATGAGGTGGAATTCTCTGTTGCATCCTGAGAACCTCAGAAGAACTGGGTGCAACCTGGCCCATGGTAAGCTCAGCACCCTGAAATCCCTCTGGTTCCTCCCAACTTACTGCAGTTATGGCCATAAGGTTCTGTGAAATAAGTTGAAGATCCAGGAAAACAGTTACTGTGCAAGTAATCATTCTGTTCAGCATCTTAAGATCTCAAATTTGGCTGTTATAAGGCAGATTTAAAGCAACGCAACAGAGAAATATGAAAATATATAATAAACTATCACATGAAATTTAGTTTTAGGATTTTTTGGCTTTATGCCAAAATAAACTTCTTGCTCAAAACAGAGTTTGATGTCAGTGTTTGAGCCTTCTAATTTGAACACCTATATGTCCTTTTAATAACACAGGGGACACAAAAATACCCCTTCATGCCTCTGGTTGCTCAATTTGGCGGGGGTTTCCCATTAACTTCTTTCCCAGACTATTTATAGAATAGCAATTAAGATTAATGTATAGCTGCTCACATTTAGTTCCTGGCTCAGCTGGGTTTTGAGCCACTCCCAAGAAGAGCTGAGTGACTGGGATATTTAATGTCCATGAGAACTCCTGCTGAAATCAGCTGGAGCCATCTGTCATGTAGGTAGATATGTGCATATCTTGAAAACAAATGGACCTTTTTTTTTTTTCCCACCATGATGAAATGAAATTTTGAGGCTGAAGTCAAACAGAACATACTTCACAGTCAATATGGAAATATGTTTTAAGTTTTTCTCAGTCTATTCTTCTCATTGAACAAGAAATAAATCAAATACATAGAAGTGAGCTCACTATGTGCATCCATCCCTAACCTAGCCCTTTTGAGGGAAAATATCCATACAATTCAAGCATTTTACAGATATTATGAAGTGATGAAATGCAGTTACTGTCTGCAAACTTTTGTAGCTAGGATGTGACTGGTATCAGTAGAAATTGTATAGGCACGGTCTGAGGGCCACATGTGCCACTTAGAGGAACATACTCTAGTAATAAGTGTACAACACCAAACTATTTTTTTGTGATGGAGATCCCTCTGATACTCCTGTGCTGCGCTTTGTGTAGCAGTGGCTGATGGATCCAGGCTATTGGCACAATCCCTGATCATAGGATGTTATTTGCTGGCCTTGTGTCAGGGGATGTGGATGGATGGTGCTTACAAAAGCAGCCAACCAAAATAAATTGAACTCAAGTAGTGTTCAATCCTGTTTTGCAAGCAATTAAATAAGAATGAATATGATGATACGGTTTTTTCAGCCCTCATCACATCTGGGAGACCTGTAGGCACCAGCCTGTTAAGCCAGATTTCTTGTTCTGGTAAGGAAGAGCAGAACTGTGCCAAAGGGAAGGGTCCCACGACTTAGATTATTATCTGAGTTAGATTCAAATCTGGGTGCATGTGACTCCTCAGAAATTGCAAAACCTCATTTC
The DNA here is from genome assembly GCA_013400575.1 of Peucedramus taeniatus. Classification (NCBI taxonomy): domain Eukaryota; kingdom Metazoa; phylum Chordata; class Aves; order Passeriformes; family Fringillidae; genus Peucedramus; species Peucedramus taeniatus. The sequence goes on from WBNO01032610.1 coordinate 117,315, forward strand.
TTAAAGGATACTATGACAGAGTGTGCAAGTCCACAAGGAGCCCTGCTTTTCCATGGCAGTGTCCCCTCTATTAGAATGGATTCTGGTAAAGTAACACAACTGCCTGTGTTCCTGATAGAGCTAACTACCAGAAGTACTCCAAATGTAAAAAAAATTCTTAGTTTGTGACAGGTTTCTCTATATCCTGACACCAAGCTGGCTGAAAAGAAATTAAAGGCTTTAGTTCTCCCATGTACATGCACATCTATAATACTATGACTTAAATATTTAAAACATTCATTCTTTTCCAGAGGTTTTTATTCTCACTTGGAATAAATCTCCTGACTGAGTCAGGACCCTGAGAAAAATTTTCCTTTTAATTGCTCAAGACCGTTTCCTTTCCACAACAACTAGTTATGTTGGATGGTGCAGCAATCCTATAGGGAGAGAAGGAGTGTAGTCCTTTAATTTAAATAGTTCACTACAGTGATACATGCACTGAATTAAAAGGTGCTAAAATAATGGTGTACACTGGTCCAGTTTTTTAATTTATTTGCTTTAAGATGTTTTATTGTAGAGGCTTTTTATAATGTAATACATATAAGTGTGAAAATAATTACTAATTGCTGATACCACACTGTGACCTGAATTAAAAGGCTTTTATGGCATCTTAGAGTAAGACAGTAAGCTACAGCTTTGGCTAATTAACACAAGTACTAGCCCTGGAACTATATCCTATGGTCTTCCCTGTTATACAGATTTACTCCTCCAACTAACAGGCCTTTGGCAGCACTGCAGTGTTCACAAAGCTGTGGGTGACCTGACTGACTCCTGGCTGCTTCAGCTGTTTCCTAGTTTGAGTCATCTCCACCCTGTAGGAAACCCCAATATAATTCCCCTAAATTTAAATCAAGCTAAGAACATTTGCACCTTTCACTCCTTTTTCACACAGAGGATCTCTTGGTCTTGAGATTTTGGTTGGGCAAGGAACAAAAAGGTGTCTAACATAAATTTTCCTGATGCAAACACTAATTAAAGTTTGGGTAATCTTACAGTCCTTGCTCTGGTTGTTTGTAGTGGAGAGGAAGATATTATAATAACAGGATGATGGTATATGTTGACTGTGTCAAGTCAGCTGCTCAGATTTGAGCCTCTCATCTGTGGTGTTAGAAATAATTATGCAAAGAGGATATTCTCCCTTGCATCTGCTGGTTACAGTAGGGGATGGGGGAAACTTATTCCCAGCAAAGAATAAAACCAATCTTCTTTGTATGGAATAAAGAAATGGGGAGCAGCACCTAGTTCCTGTGGAACAGGAAAATTCTAACCTGAATTCTTCTTGAGAGCTCTGACAAATCTTTTGTTGGCTGTGGAAGACCCAAGAATTTCCCAATTTCCTTGGGAAATGGCATGAGCAGTGGTATACTGTAATTTTGCTTTGGCCAAGGTCTCAGCAGTGACTTTGCTGCAGGATGAGTGGGCTTTGGTTTAGGAGCTCTGACCAGACAAAATACAATTTATTGTATGCTTTATCTTCCCAATTTCGGATCTAGAAGGAGAGATGCTGTCTGTAATAGATTTGGGGCAAAGTCCTCTTAGCAGAGGTTACTAAGGCATCAGAAAAGTCTATGGCAAGTTCTGTCATTTTGTGCCCAGTGTTTTGTAGACCAGATGCAAAGGCAAAATTGTTTCTGTTTCCTTAAGGATACCTTTGGATAAGGACAAGTAAGATAAGGAAGCAGAGGGAAGAGAAAGGGGAAAGCTCTTTCTCTGACTGAACAAGGTTGTTGAAATGTTACAGTGAGTTGGTTTTTTTGATGGTTATTGCTGAGAAGGTTGAGTTACTGCAGTCTGTACTCTGTTGTCATGTGTGAACCTGGCTGCTTTGGATATAATTTATAACTTCTTTGTCCTTTTTTAACCTGCTTCTTCTGGAGCTGGGGGGCATGGGAAGAACCTGATATGACTCCAGGTATTGTGACACAGAAAGCTATGCCTTCACCATGTTCTTACAATTAGTCAGAAAGAGATGATCCAGGGAAGTTCAGAGAGACACAGAAATGACTTGGGGGCTTCCTGGATTGACTTACAAGGAAAGAATTGGAAAAGTTGTTGCTGTGCATCTGTACAGTTCTGCTAAATGATTAATGGGGAATGTGATGATAACATTCAACTAATTGAGGCTTGTGTATGCCAAAGCGAGGGGAATTACTCCGGTGTTGTACGAGGGTGAGTACTGAGCACTTACCACTGTATTGAAGATGGCTCTGTGAAGTACCCAGAGCAACAGCAGTTGCTTGATGGTGAAAGAGAATTGCATTATACTCTTGTTTTAGGAATAATACTAAAAATTTGCTGTCATCTGCTTATGCAACTTAATTTGTCTCACAAAGAAAACAGTATCTTTGTACGGTTTCTTCTTCATTGCTTAGGATGCTTTAAACATAGCTACTAAATACTTCCTTGCTTAAGAAGTTATTAAAAATAAACTGAAAGAAACTGCACTGGAGGGAAAGTAACTGGGAGATTCAAGAAGACTTTCATGTCCACATTTTTATACATTCTTATGAGAAATCTAGTGAAGCTATTTCTGTAGAAAGATGTTGTGATTTTAAACCGTAAATGCTGTGGAAGGAACTGAAATGGACAATTTGGTATCATATGTCTGGTTTGAAAGACCATAGGTAATCTCTGAGGTTTTACAGAAAATTGACTTTCCAAAAATTCAAGTAAGGTTGACAACTTCTGCTTGGAATTTTGAAGTTCATCTGCCTGTTTGTAACAGCTACTGAATAAAGTAATAGGCCAGGAAAATGGAGTCCCAGGTTTCTGCTGAAACGTTGAGATCTTTAAGGCAGGTAACTTAAAGATCTACCAAATAAAAAATGAATTTCACAGAAGCAGTCTTGTTGAAAAGTCTTCCCAGTGAGGTATCCTGGGATACCTCACGGACCCACAAAGTGCCTGTAGTTAAGCCCAATTTGGCTCAGGTATGTTATTCATTAACACTATTACTCTACAGTGGGCTAAAAATACATAAGCAATATTAAGGATAAACAAGAAGTGTATTATTTATGTGAAGGGTTACTAGCTGACTGTCAGATGTTATTGGAATTATACTCCAGTACCAAATTATGACTTAAAATAACAACAACAATTCAAACACAGCTAAAATAAACCCATTGGACCCTAAACCAGCTAAATTATACTTATTAAAATATTTATGAACACATATTGCACATAAACATGTGTTCTGTGAATAGTTATGATCAGGAAGCAACTACAGCGGAATTTGGAAAACTAGGTGTTGGCCTATTTTTTTCCTGTTTTTTCCCTCTTGCATGTTTTTTCTACCTTGTGGTGCTGGGTCCCACATTCTCTGCTCAAGACTTTGTACTGAGGTCTAGAGTTGTATTGCTCCATCTTGAATATTCTCTGCTATTAAAGAGGGGAAAGAACCCACAAAAACATTGCTTTTCCCTACAGCAGAGGAGGCTATTAGTGTGCCATGCTGCTTGAAAGAGCTCTGACATTTTGAAACAGGTCATAACAAAGAAAACAGTAGCATGGTGCAAGAGCATAAATGTGTAATGACTGTGTTCTCTCAATTCTTCCTCATACTCTCCCCCTCTGGCCCTGGAATAGAGGACAAAGGCCTAGTCCTTCCAGATGTACGGAGGTGTAACTTCCTGAAGGCAAGAGCAATGTTTAGCTCCTATGCAGGGCTGGAGACCATGTGAATTAGTCTGAATTTTTCTGAAGCTGTCAATAGATAACCTGAAAAATGATGCATTAATATGTTTGGATGTTTAGAAGGGACTAGGTGTTCTGCAGCCATTTGTCTGATTTTATGATAGGGTATTTGCACTCCGTAGATATCTTCTCTGAAGCTGGTTCTCAGACTTCTGAGAGTCAATGAAGACAGGAGAATTTAGTCAAGAGGAAAATGTTTCCTCTTCAGGATGTAAAAGAAAGATGGAACTATATTCACCCCATCATTAAAGACCTACTGTAGTGCTCAGCAAAGTTGCATCAAGTGGTCTTGCCAAAATCACAACTTAGTGCCTCGAATTTGGCTGGAGGTGGATTTCAACTTTGTTTTTGTCTACTTCAGACTTAAAAGGCAAAAAGCCTGGCACAACAAAAGGACTGACTCTCTTGCTTGTAATTAAATGAAACACCTCCCCCAGCCCAGTGAAGAGTTGTGCAAAGTGTGGACTTTGGTTAGAAGCACTACCCTTCCATGTAGGGCTGTGGTTGTTCTCCTTGCTCCCGCACCTTGGGCTTCTTAAGGCATGGTGTTAAAAATGAAGGGCTTATGACTCTGTGTCCTTTGTATGTGCCTTTTCTGGGATGGAATTTCTTTTTCTAAGGGTCTTCTCTTCCTGAAACATCCAGCCCTTAAGAATCACCCTTTTGAAAAATGGTTTGGGGTAGAAAAACCTGCAAATTCCCAAGACAAAATCCCATCCAACTTTTTTTGGTCTTCTCAGCATCTAGTATGATACAAAGGGCTGCACGTTTTTGCTTAGAAGCTTTCACTAAAAATCTGTGTTGAGCTGAGTTTTGTAGCTAGCATTGCTGTGCTGAGCTGGCCATTGAATAAAATGATTGATTTCAGTGGATTCCTTCCTGAGTAGCATTATGGATACTGATGGGATCCTTATGCCATCTTATGTGTGATTTGGAAGGTAAGCTGAAAGAAAATTTCGGGCTTCATCAGATCTGCTTGGTGAAAATTTGGGTTAATTAATCTAATGGGAAAATAACAATCAAAGTGCTGTCCTGCTGGCATGCCTCCACTAAGATACAAGAGTTAAACACTTTGCATTCACCACAGAGGAGAATAGGTACAGTATTGTTGTATTATCCTGCTGCATGGACTCTATGTAATATAAGCAAGCTCTTATCTACAGATCACTTTTGCAAGCTTATTTCTTCTGTGAGTTCATGTTTGGCAGCCATTAATTCCTCAAGTGCACAAAATTCTGCTTAAACATCTCCTTTGCATTAATTTGGTCTTATTCCATTAAGGAGAAATTTATGCAGTTCTGCTGCTCACCAGGTTAAAATTTTAAGAGATTTAGCAAAGTGGCTAAGACTAATGTTATTCAGGTAACCATTTTTATCACTATCTGTGATAGCTGGGGTGGGATATGGAGAAGCTGCCTAAAACCTTCGATGAAAATATTTTGATTGTCAGGTATGATGTTTTCTCTTCTTTAAAGCAAGTTTAAACATTCAAAGCCTGAAAGAGATGAATCAGTTATAGAGGGGGAAAGTCTCAGGAATAAAATATATTTGTTTGGGAAGCTAAATGTCTCCTCAAAAAAAGTGCTTAAAACCAGAGCCTGGTCTGGATCTGAATTGACATGCAATTCTGCTCAGGCTGGTGTTTCCACTAGGCACATGAAGAAACTGCAGTGGGGTTGGAGCAGCCAGCATGGGATGTTTTCAGGTCCTCTCACATGCTGATAGAGACTTGTTTTGCTCCCTGTTCTTGTCAGGCTTTCTTTGCTATTGACCTAATTTTTGCCTGTGCAGGGTGTAAAAATCCCTCAAGTATCATCACAAACTCACCCATCCAACAAACATGTTGTGGGTGATGCAGACATTGGTAGGGCTAAAACGCCATGGCGCCAAAGTGTTGGCTTGGTGCTGATGTGTCAAATATCACAAGGCAAAAGGCTTTGTCTCTCTTCTGTAATCCTGATTTATTAGACGTTAAAAAAGACAAAGTACCCAGACATACAAACAGTTTTGGGAAGGTCTGTGAAATGGTTAATGCGCTTGTTCCACACAAAAAATGTGAAGTGTCGGTTCTCTGATTACCTGCCGCTGGAAAGTGTTTGGACAGGTGCTGTGTTTCACCAGCCGTCTGTCACAGCTGACAGCTCGGATTTATGGCTGTGCACCGGGGCCGGCCGTCCCCCTTGGCCGAGCCGGCTCCGAGTCCCGGGCGGGGGCGGCGGGCC
>WBNO01032610.1:127588-173522 GCA_013400575.1 Peucedramus taeniatus
TTTGTCCTTCTCGCTCTTTACTCTCGCTGCTCCATGGGGCCGAAGGAGAGGGGCGAGGCGGACCCCGTGGAGCCGGTGCGAGTAGAGGGCGGGCGGGCGGGCGGCTGCCGGAGCCTGCACTTCCCCGTGTCCGCCCGGGCTCGGTGCTCCTCGGGGGCGCTGCCGCGGTTACCGTTCGGCGCTCCCCGGGCGCGGGGAGAAGCTCTCGAGGGCCGTCGGGGTTACTCCGCTCTCTCCGGCTTCGACCCCTGTCAGTGCCGGCACGCCGGGCTGGCTCCTCGGTGCGAGGCGGGCAGCAGACGGGTTATTAGGGTTATTAGTGTTATTGTCATTATCTCTCCCTTCCCCTGTGGCTGTGTGTCTCTCCACCACTTTCAGACCAGCCCATTATAACGCCGGCGAGAGGCGGAGCCAGGACAAAGATCTGAAAGGGTGGTGGGTGGAGAAGCAAGGTAGCAAAGGTGGGTATGCCCTAATAAGCCGTATCAGAGCCGTAATTAGCCAAGATGACAGCGAGGTCTTGTTGGAAAGTTTTTTTACAAAACTTGTTTGTATTTTCTCCTGCCAGGTCCCTCCCCTTCCCGGGTATTTCGAACGAAGCCGCAGTTCGGCGCGAGTAAGCAGAGCCGGCCCGCCTCCCAGGTGTAAAATGCAGAATGACTTATAGGTGGCAGAGCTGAACCTGTTACGTGCAGTGATTTATTTTAATAGCGCCGTATAAAGCAACAAGTTGTAATGTGACAGCTCAACAACCTGTTGGAAAATAATACATGGCTTTGCAGTTGTGAATTCCTAATGATTTATGTAGGCTGACAAAACAGTTTCAGTCCTGGTCTCTCTTTCCTTCTGTCATAAGCACACCTGGTGCAGAGGTAGAATGGGAACAGGTAGGCAATGCTCTGGAGTTTTGCTGTGAGACAGTCAAAGCCTTAACCTTAGTTTTACGTGTGCTACTGTTTCTGTAGTAGCATTGCTTAAGCTCTTCTGGATGTGTGTTTGTAACCTCTCTCTTACAACTGCCGCTCTCTAGTAAAATCTTTTATTGTGTAGGTTTTTGGTTTTTGTTTTTTTTGTTTTTTTTTTTTTTTTTTAATCCGCCCTTTAACATTTTTTTAAATCACTGTGAAACTGTAAATTTCCCATTAGACTTGGGACAATGTATTCTGCAATTTTACCTAGACACTCTTCTTTCTAAAAAAATTAGTCATCCTTTTTGGGTTTGTTTTTAGGTTTAGCTTGTCAGGGTCTTTCCCTCCTTCAGAGTTTTTTTTTCTCCTTCAACATTAGGCTAGATAGAACAACTCAATGAAGAGAGCTAGCTGGCATTAGCTTCTCTGAATACTCCCTGTTCTGCTCACTGTTCAGAGTCCATTGCAAAATGCCATTTCACTTCATACAGCAGTAGTGCTGGCATTTGCAAAACAATAATAAAAACGTCAGCAGAAATCCAGTGTGGTGCTTATGTTTTATTTCTCATATGTATGCTTCGAATTTTGTGTCCTGGAGTAAGAGTTGGATTGCTCCATATTTTCCAAAAGGAGTCTTTCTAAATTGGACCTTATTTTAGAATAAATACATAATGCAGAGTCACTCTGGTTAGAACTATTCCACTGTGGTCTGGCTCTCAAGGAGTATTGGAGAGGAAGATGAAAAAAGACAGGTTTAAAAGACTAAGAGGAGAAACAAACAGCCCTACTTTCTATCTTGATCTCTCTTGAATAGAATATATGTTCCCCCACACACACCTGCATTTTGTTTCAAAGCTTTCCCATTTCTTCAGTCTGCATAAGTTTACATGGTAAATACTGAAGAGTGAGAGGTTCTTCTGTCTTTCTCATTGCATTCTTGACAACTTTAATAGAAATAATAATACACTGGATGTCTTGTTGTTCTCACAAAAGCTGTACCAGTTGAGAAAAGCAGGCAATTCAGAAAGACAAAAATAAGAGGAGGGAGACCTCTCTTGGTTCCTTGTTGTTGTTGTCTCCATGTAATGTAAACTGTAATCCTTCAGTAAAGTGTTGTCTTAGCTGTAGGTTCCAATGTTTCTGTTTGAGGGTATGGGAAAAAGGTATCATTCCTTCCAAAACTCATATTTTCTACCATGATGCCAATGGCAAGGGTAGGTTTGTTCCTCTTCCTGCTTTTGTTGTAAATAGCAGTGAAGTAGCGATGATTTGCTAGCTTGCCTTTGATGTTTATTTTATTACCGTTCCACTATTTGTGTGGAAAATGTACACATTGTCTCTTATCTTTATTCAAAGAACTTAAAAAGTCATTCAAATGCTGTAGGTAAACACGTCAGACATAACAGAAGCTTTTTCACAGCCATACTTCAAGACTAGGAGTGGATGGCAAAGCTGGTTTTGCAAGATTTAAGAGGGGACAGAAGCTTGTACTCAAAATAATACAAAGATAGCTATTAATGGGTGGGAGCAGGGAACCTTTCTAAGATCAGCACTGATTCTTCTTGTGGCTCAAGGCCCCTTTGCTATTTCTGAGCCAGTGCCTGTTGCAAACTGTCCCTTGAAATCTCTTGTGGCTCTCACCTGAGAAAACATATGAAAGGTGCTTATGCACCCTGCTTATGCAGGGTTTAAATAGAGTCTTCCTGGCCTGAGTGAGAGCAATATCAAGCCCATTGCTAATGCTGCCCATGAAACACAAGCAAAGTTGTAAGAAGTGGTGAAATAATCAAACTACTCCCATCTCTCACCACTGAGAGTATATGTAACCTCAAGTCTTTTCCTGCTATAGTTTTTAAAAAGGCACAGTATCGCCTTCAGGTTTATAAAGATTAACACAATCATCGGAAAAACTGATTCTGTTAAGTAAACTTCACATCAAAAGCACTTTGATGTGCTGTATTATAGCAAAGCCAAACACCCCACCCCCATCACCCCAAGAAAAACCTCCAAAAACTTCCAGTGAAGCAATGTAAAAAAAATCTAATTCTTTGTTCTAAAATGAAATGTCTCTTCCTCTTTAGATCAGCAGAGCAGGACTTTTTTTGATGTATGATCCCCTCTTTTCCTACCCAAAACAGTATCCAGTCAAAGACAAACGGAGAAATGTGAATGGTTGCTTGAAAATCACGCGATCAGTTTTGCTTCCCATTTTCTGTAGTATTTCACTCATTTAATTCAGAAATAGTCTGCCAATGGGCATTTGGAAATAAGGTTGTATAGTCCTTTGCAGTTTGCTCAAACTACCAATTACAAAAATATTCCTTACTAAATGTAGAAAAATGCTACACTGTCTGGTGGTTGTGAGTGTATTTTTGGTTGATCCAGTTATGTTGTCTCCATGGTATTTTAAACCAGGGAGACATGGGTTTTTTAGTTCAGCAAACATCGTGCAAAGGTGTGTCACGATATGTCTTGGTTTAACTTTAAAATAAAAAAAATTTCTTCTAGTTTGTTTTTTTTTTTTTCCGCCCAATTCTTCTCTTTTCTGCCTTCTGTCTATTCAGACCACTGACTATAGATTAGAGAGGGTTTCCAGATAAGGTCATATAAAAATAACTGGTCGATAAAGGTCTCTGTGGTGACTAGGAAAGTCCTACAGTTAGTGGTAGGCAAGCTTATTTGGGCGTCTGAGATGTCCAGCACACCAACTGGACAAAGTGCTCCATCATCTCTTCTCCTCCTGTGGCAAGCTGCAGGAGTGCACTGCCTTGCCAGGAACAATCAGACTGGACAATGCAATATACTACGTGAGAAACAATGGAGCAGTTCAAAGAGTTCACTCTGGATGGGCTGCTCGCAGCAGGAGATGTGCCTAGCATGCATAAATGAACTGCAGTCTGTGAAGGTTGGCTAATTGCACTATGTATATTTTTGTAGTTGAAGGAAATCCAGCTAGAGACTGAGCTGTAAGAAAGGAGGTTAGAGGAAATTCCTTTAGACCTTGAGAGGAAGAGTTTGATCATTGAAGCAGAATGCATGTCTGCGTGAATTCCTTCATTGGGAAAGACTGGCACTTTTTCAGAAGGACATCCATTCCCTGTGGGTAGAGATTTTCTCTTGTCTTTGGCAGGTATTAGGAGCTGAATTTACAGTGGGGAGTTCCATTTCAACTTTGTTTCATGCAGTCTTTATTTTCTTGGGAGACATTACTCAGAATGAATTTTTCCCATGCTGAGAGCTTAGTATCACTTCCTCCCTGTGCCCACTTCATGTGCCATAAAAAATGTCTGCATCTAAGCAAATTTTTTTTTCTCCAGAGCCCTGGATTGTGACAGAATGGGCAGGCACAGATTTTCTTCTGTGAAGGAAGTGACATTATTGTTCTTGTTATTAATGCTTAGTACTGGAGAAAAAAACCCAGATTCTTACACCATCCTTTTCACCAACAAATCTCAGAGCTCTCCCATTTTACAGGCGACAAGGAGTGAAGGCGTGTCCTGCTGAAAATAATTTGGTAAGTCAGTTGCAACCCTGTCTGTAGAACTGAGCTCTCTGGAGCCCTTGTCCTGCACTGTGTCCACTGAGGTATCCACCACAAGGCCTCACTGGAAAGTGCTGTGCTATTTAGCAAGGAGCTGTCAAAATGGAGATTTCTCTGTCTCGAGACTCAGATAATTTATAGCTAATTCTCGCTTTTTACTAGTGCTGTGTTAAGCCTCCAGGGCTTGAATGAGGTTCCACACTGGCATAACTTCTCTGGAATATATTGCAGGTTTGCAGTCTGAGAAATACGTGACATAAGAATGCAGGCTGAGGTTAAATCAACACAGTATTTACAACATATTTTGTGATGACTTAATTCAGTAACTTTCCCCAAAGGTTTTTCTCATGGCTGATTACTGGGTTTCATGTAACTGCACCACGAGAGACAAAATCCAAATGGTGATGGACTTAGGGGCTTGTGGATCTCTTCAAGGAAATTTTTCTTACAGTAAGGAAGAAACTGGTATTGGAAAGCAGCACATGTATTGATAATCCTGGATATAATTGTCAGGAGAGAATTGCTTGCTAAGGGGCAGACTCCACTGCAATTAGAAGTTGCGCCGTGTTATGCTTGTTATGAAGTTACGATGCAGAAGCCATTTGGTGAAATTCTGTGGCTCTCTGCCAAGCATAGTGAATGGTTTTTGCTACTGGTGCCAAACAAACTTAAAAAGAAACCATCGTAGCTTGTTTTTGCTGGTGCCAGACCAAATATCTGTTGGCATCAAACTTGATATTGATGCCAGAGGCTTGCTATCACTGGCCCGTGTTATGAGGAAATACCAGCTGAGCTGTTACAATAGCCTCTCACTGCCTTCAAGTCCATGCATTGATGGAGGAAAGTGAACAACCTTGTAAGAGAATTACAGCAAAATTAACTGAGGGATGAAGGACTTTGAATAAGTGATGGAGACTCACTGAACTTTGCTGGCCCTTGCTGTAGTACACCTAAGCCAACTCAAACCCACATATATTTTACATGGGTAAACAGTGACTAGAGATATGAAGGCTATGTTTCTATTCAACAAAGCTGAAGTGCTATTTATAGCACCGTGGATCAACAAATTAATCACCTTGCCAATAATATTCCAGTTGAACAGCAATAAGTATTTAACATTCTTACTTCTGGGTTGGATTTCTTTTGTTGTTTCTTTGTTTTTAGAAAGCTATTTCTGGGTGAAATCCCATTATTTATATAAGCATTAGCCAAATCTATAAATAAATAATGGTGTGAAAACCTTTTTGATTTTTATTTTTTCTAAGACCAAGTGAAATGCATTATAATGGAGCTATTTGGGAGCAGGCTGCTGACAGACTTTCCTGTGGTAGGCAGGATTTGGCAGTAGTCCCCCTAAATTGTACCTCTCTGGTGCATTTTCTGTCCTCCATTTGCTATGTTCTGTTTTCCTTCTCTCCAACCCCATGGACAGCTCCAGAACCATTGGTATCTTTGAAAGTCTGGTCCATGCTGCTGCTGGCTTACTCCTGGAACAGAGAGCAGAGTTATACCAAGGGTACATCCTCTGCAGTACCTCAGATGGTGGGAGATGAGGTTTTATGTCCTGCAAAGTGGTTCTAGAAACCAAGAATGTTTTCACCACCTTTCAGATGGCGGAGGAATGTAACAAAAGCTTGGGAAGCTGATCCTTCTGTTGCTGCAGATGTAATAAAATCATTATTTTGTGGAGTTGCACACACTGTGTATTTGATTTCCAGTTCCTAGGTGAGTTCTTAAAGGATTAGCTGAGTTTCAGTCTCTTTAAGGTGTGAATAAACATCCTGTTGCCTCACACCCATGAAATTTCTTCCCTACACATATCAGAGTGCTTTGTGCAGTGTTGATATTTTGGTTCTCCAAGTAAAGGTTCACAGGTTTTGAATGTCTTGGCCAAACTTACATGATCTAAGATGGGAATAGGACATTGGTTTCCTAATTCCTCCACTACTGCTCTACCTACTAACCCTGTTGTTTCCCTGAACCTTTACATATACTTTAGTAGATTAATAATTAACCTCCAAGTGGGGCACTTTGAAGCAAATGTAAAATGAAACCAAACACTTGTCATGGTTTTTAGTCATACCAGATTTGCAAGTAGGGTGTGTTTAAATGATGCAGGTAGATAAAGTCTTGTTAATTTAGATTAGAGTAAAAGTCAGTGCCTTATCAAAGCAAGTGACTAATTAGAAAAACTATTACCTTTTGGAAAAGAAGCAGTTGAACTATCACTCAAAATTATTTTAACTAATTGAACTGTGCAACTGCTCAGGCTCATGCAACTGCTGGGAAAGGAGAAAGACACAGAGCTTTTCCCAGGAACTGCCAGTGTTCTGGGGGTTTTTTGATAATTTTGCTCTTAGAAAGTTAACAGTACTTGTCATCACTGTGTAAACATGGGGAAGGGAGGAGAGTCCCATGAGTCATCAAGGAGCCAAACATACAGAATTTAAGTGAAGAACTGGAGCATTTGTATTAAATATACTGCCTTCATTCTCTTCACCTTACCAAGCCAACAGGACAGCAAAGTGCTCCTGAATGGTTTGAAATGATGAAGTGAGTCTCAGGTCTGTAACAACAGACATTGGGCATTTGGGAACCTGCAAGGGTGGAAACACTAGGGCAAATTCATGGTGTGAAAAGAAAGATTACGATCAGACTGTATTTATGTTCAGACAGATACATGCAATTGTGAAGAATCATTAAATAACTGTTAACCACACCTGCACAGAGCCTCTGGCAATGCTGGCTTATACAGAATCTCAAGAACTGCCATGTGCCTGACGTCATACCTTTGCAAGGAGAGAAAAGTCTCGGGTGATAGCCCAAGACTGGTAAGTAAAACATAGTCCACAGATTTGTGCCAGTTTAATGTCTGCAAGTGACTTTCTGGTGTGTCACACCCAGTGTCTTCTGCCCTGTAAACCTGTCAGTAGTCCTGACTTTGTTTGCTTGTGACCAGCTCTTACTAAACATCTCCAAATCTGCTTTAATGCAGTGGCTCCTTCCCCCTAAGTCAGTCAGGACTGTGAGGAGGGAGTGAGTATGCCTGCACAGAGGGAGTCTAGCACAAATAGGATCCTAACTTCTCCAGGATTGTAATTGCTACTGTGGCACAAAGCTGCTGCTTTGGGTTTATTTTTACATGGATCATTTTCCCTTTTAAAAAATATTGGGAGGTTTTGACATTTTTTCATTATGGAAATGACATTTCAGAACCTTTTTATTTTTATTGTAAAAAATAAATCAATAGAAATGTGAGAGGGAGGGAATCAGGCAGGTTAAAGATAGCACAGGAAAAAGAAAAGGGAGCAAAGCTGAGATGAAGAGGTGAAGATGAGGAGAAAGTTGGAGTAGAGAGCTCCAACTGAGAACACATAGCAGAGCAGTTCCATTTAGACTGCAGAAAATTTTCAGGATGTCCAACAATCTCCAATTTGACTGCTTCTACTGGTATAATTTTTTGGACTGCTCACCTCTACAGCTTTCCTCAGGCTAGGGAGTTCTCTGGCTTTTTGTTTCCCATGGTGCTTTTGGAAATGATTGTCTTTCATCTACATTTTCTCTCTTGGAGTATACTTTTCCAGTCTTTCATGGCTAGGGGTGGTTGAGGAGTGGAAGGTTTTTTTTTTTTTTTTTTGTGGTTGATTTTGGTTTTGTTTTGTTTTACACTGAATAAAATGACAAAAAAAAAAGCAAAAGTGAAGGTTGAATGTCAAGGTGTAATTGCTAAAGGGGCTTGGGTGCATCAGTTTGAAAGTTCTTTCTACTTGCAATTTCTGTATTACCTCCTTTTATTTTTTTCCTAGTGAAAATCTCTAGCAAGTGTTAAGAATAGGAGATCATGAACAAGAAACAGAGCATGACTGATACACAAAGGGATTCAAAGATTTGCAGATTTCAGTATTCATATACGAGAAGCATAAGCTCTGGCACCTGAAATGGATGGATCAGGCAATGGAGATATTTACTCATCACTTACAAGAGTTCTTATTCATAGCTTGATTTATTTATGCCATAAGGGTTTGGAAGACAGTGCATTTTTACCTTTTCCATCTGACACGTGGTCAGTGCCAAGAAACTCAACAAAGCCTAACACAGACTAAAGTTTTTTTTAAAGAGTTATCTAGGTGGTGTGGGAAAAATGGCCTCCTCCAGTGCTACTTTAAAAAATAGTCATCTCTGTGAGTAAATCTTGGTGACTTGCATAGAGTTTATTTTGAAGGCTGTATGTAACACCCAGTACTCTCTTACCCCTACTTTGGCTTTTAAATGTACTATCATTAAAGTTTGGCCCCTTGAGGAAAATAGGTGTAGTCAGGTGCAGAGGCAAACTGAATAGGTGGGGCTTTCACTCCAGTGGGCCTGCATTCAAACCTTCAAAACTTTGTCGAGACTCATGACTATTCCCAGTTGAGACTTTAATTAAATGGTGTTGGATATGAGAGTATTCTATTATACTGGCTTGTGCTGCTGAAAGAAATAGAGCCATGCTTCTTGATTGAAGAGACAGAGTCAAGTGAATAATTTGCAACAAATAATTAGTCTAAATGTTCCTAAGTGATTCTTACAGAATCTGAGTCTGGTTGAGAAAGATCCCTATTTATTAATGCCATAGGACTCCCTTTCACAAGGGGAAAGTTTATTTATATAAGATGAATAAGTTAAAGTACAGACTTGCAAGTTCTTCTTGAGTCATCAGACCTAGAAAACATGTATTTTTTATTAAGATTACTACAATCTTTCAAACAAAAACATTTATGAGTGTGCTTTAACTGATGGGTATATGATGACTGACATTCCAGAAGCTCTTCTGCGCACACCTACGCTGGCATACTTTTATACATAGGAGTAATCCTAATTAATTTGGGAAAATTACTCTTGTGCATGAATGTACTCATTACTATTTGAAACACCATGGCATGGTGAGTCTTCTAGATACAATCTTGATCTTACACTTAAAGGTGCCCATAACGTCCCATCCGGTCTTTAGGGCTACCTTAGCTCTAATAAAAACAGGCCAGCACCCAGTCCTTCCCCTGAGGGCTTTAGCATGGCTAAATTCTCTTCCTTACAAAGAAGTGGCCTCATCTGTGCTGTCTGGAGGAAAGTGGCCTTTGTCTGTGTTATCTCCTGAACAGAGGCCTCGGTGTGGCATGAGAAAGTACTGGGTTAGAGGGACAGCCCTTATCAGGAAGCTTGTTGCTAGTTAAATGGTGTGGACAATCACACACCAGCTTCTTGAGGGCATGTCCTGGCTCTTTTTAGTTTGCAAGTGCAAAATGTAACTTAAATGAATATTTGTGTTCATTTTACACCTTGAAGCTTTGATAAGATATTATTGCTCCCATTTGCTCTTGACAGGAAAGAGCAGCACTGTTGCTCCCTTCAGCAGTGTAATTTTTCGGGGTGTATTGGCTGGGTTTCTGTCCCAGTGATGCTGAAGAAGTTTTGCCCAAGAACATTGCAGGGAAACAGTCTTTGTCTGCGTGTTGTGAGTCTTCCTTTTCAGAGGTAAGATTTGATGCAGCCTAAAATTTTGTTTGTTTCATAAACACCATTTCAGTTTGTTAAGGAAACTACTGGCTAAGGTATTAAGGTGTTCAAAAGTTATAGCACTAGGAAGAGTGATTTTATTTTAAACAGTGGAGAACACTGATAATTTCACAGGCAGCTGGAAAGTAAAGCCAAAGAACCAAAGATGTAATAGTCAGTTTGAACTGAAAATGTGTACCTTTAAAGATTTCTAAATGTGTAGATTCTGATTTGCAGATAGTGGGTTCTCAGTGCTGCTGCCTGAAATTTTAAATGTCTGCACATGTTGTCACACCAGGGAATTGTTATAATCTCATCCCAAAACAGGTGACTGTAGTACATGAAGTGATTTTCACCCTATAGTACCTATTTCTGTTAGCTGAAAGGAAGTCTGAGGCTTCCCGGGTGACCACCTGGGATGTATTAGAGAGCTCTAAAAAGCATTTAACGTCAATTCCAGTCTGTCTGTCTTCTCTTAGGAAGCACCTAAAAGGGAGGTTCTTCAGTTTTTAATGCTTAAGATACTCTGCTCATTTATTAAGATTATTTATGAAGAGATTATTTATGTAAGGTAATTGATTGTGAAAAGAAAAGCTACTTTCATCATTAAATCAAACTTCATCCTGACATTAAGATAGGATTTAACATACTGAGCTAGACAAAAACATTGTGTAAGGTGAGCAGTATTGCCCCTCAAAATTTATTTGTTGCTTAAAAGCTGCACACTGTGTTCCACTTCAAGCATTGCAGGTATTTTCTTCTTTTTCTTCCTGGCTGCCACTTGCTTGTAGTCCTTTCTGCTATGACTTGTGCAGAAGAATGTTTCCCATCAGGCTATTTTGTAACACCTTTCTGCAAAGTGCTTGAACATTGGCGCTTGCTCCAGGAAAAGGTGAGTTAAGATGTGTTTTTGTGTGTCCTGATAGCTGCCTTGCTTCATCAATACAAAAAAAGGATGTCTGTATTGACACTGAGTGCTTTCCAAAAGTGTTCTTTCCACCATTACTGATGTGTTGCTTAACAGAGCCAGCTTAAGCTTGCTGCACTGTTTTGTGTTGTTTGTGTTGCATTGGTTGGTTACCTCCTTCTGTTAACTTTCCATGCACAATTTAATTAAGCTGTGAATAATGGGATGATTTATCAGATAGTACAGCATTATTAACTTCGGCAAAGTGTTGTGTGATGAACCAGCTAAAGATCTGGACAATAATTTATACATTCTTCACATTTAACTGTCAGTACATTTTGGATGAAGATAGCTACCAGCATGTGTGATTGCAACCCTGCTGCTGAAAGAGGTGTGTCTGTTTATGCCAGCAAAGTGCTTAACTGTTGGTATAAATATAATGGCATGGTAATTACTGGTTATAGATACAATAAAGATCAAATTTTTTTTTTTTTTTTTCCCCCATCCAGAATGCTTTTATAATCCTGGAAGCATTCTTCATGTCTTTTCATATAAATAACCAAGAGTACACTATTTCAGAATTATAAAACTGAGTGAAACAAGACAATCGTAATGATTAATTTCTGCAAATATTTTTCTATGTATTAATTGCCCATGTGTTGTAAACAGTATTTTCAGGTGCCTTTCTATACAAATTATACATGACTTTTTTTAGCTAAAAATTAACAACCAAAGAACTCCTTTATAATGTCTGTAATGTGCATACTTGCTATTTGTATAAGCAAAATGCTGTGGTTTCTTTCCTCTGATTAGATAACTTGTGGACCAAATTAGTCCTATGCATATGTGAATAATAGAGAAAATCAGAAATATGCCAACAATATCTAGTTTTAAAGTTGTTTTTCTTATGTACCTGGAAATTTAAATAAGCCTAGGCTGACTTCTTAGTAAAGCAAATAAAATGTACATTTCAATAGAAATCAAACTGCTCACAAATGTTTTCACATGGAAGTTGGCTTTCAACAGCAAATGGCAATGCAAAGTTTTCCTACTCTTTTCAGTTCATACTTCTGGCTGAAAGGTGTATGCAGTGTGACACAACATGTTGTGACTCCTCAGCAAAATGTTGCAATTCGTATTGGTCAAAGTATGTAGTGTTTCAGAGCAGTGCATAATTTGTGATTGCAACAATCTCAAATAGAGTATAAGCAATGGGAGCGCATAAAATGTGTTCAGTGTTTCCATCTCATTCATAATTTTGACTCAGCAGTTCCAGCTGATTATTAGGAGTTTCTCCAACCAGCCTGGATTGGCCAAGGGAAATCACTTTAACATACTGAAGAGTATTTTCATTAAACTTGGCCTATGTAAAAGTGGCTTTCTAAATTTAATGAATTCACTGAACTAATCTTGGTGATTCTGCTATTGTCTATTGCATCAAGCAACAAAATAAGCTAGAAACAAAGTGGTAAAAAATATTTAAACTGGAAGTGACACAGAATTCATTAGAAGGAGAATATGGACCATGCTCATTATAGGATTTGCTAATGCTCATAAGTTCTAACTAAATTTAATGTATGCAAATCATTATTTATGAGCAGTTATTATCAACAATACTAATAACTTCTATAGTACTAATAATAGCTATCTGGGCTAATTAACTGTTTTAAATTGAATTTTGTAATATTTGCAATTTTTCTCACTTTTATGGGAACTAAATAAAATCACCCTCATTGCTTAACACAACTCCATTTCATACAGGGCAATTCTGGTTTTGGAGACACGATTTGAAGCAGAATTAAGTGGTGCTTAAGAATGTTCCTGCTTGTGCCAACAAAACAGATAGAAGAATAAATTCAACATAACTTCACTGAGCATGTTTTCTCTGTTAACATGAAACGAGTTCATTCTGGTGAAGTGCAGAAGGCTCACTTGAAAGTTTTGTAGTGTAAACACTGTGTTTAGATGGTTCCAAATGGTACAGGGGAATGCTCTCCTTGTGTTGGTTCTTTTCTGTTTTTCTGGTTAGAAAGAAAATGATTTTATGATCTCTAGGCAGTTGTTTGTTTGGGTTTTTTATTATTCTTTCCGGTTTGTGAGCGGACAAAAAGAGAAGAATAATCTTGACCTAGCTATAAACAGAAAGTAGAAGGCAAGTTGATGGGAGCACAGAAAAGGGGATCTCCTAGCTTTTACAATGACCTCTTCAAAATGGTTTAAGGATGGCAATAGTGTACATTAGTCTGAAGATTCCATGGGACCTTGTTCTATTTGAGTACTAGTGAGGTACCATGTATAGGTACCCTAGGTAAGGCATAAAAATGTGTGAATGATAGCAATGCAGATAGTATGGCTTCTTATAAATAATAATTAATGCTAATTAATGTTGACTCTATATATTGTGGCTTGGATGAAACTCTGGCAGGAATTGGCAGACATGCTGATATGAAATCTCCACCCACAAAGATCTGCTGAAAGAGCAGTATCTGCTGTAAGGGGACCTGCCCTTTTAAGTGCAAATAATACAAAGGTTTTCTAATTGTTTTCCCCTTTTGCAGGGAAAACAGGCTTGTAGCTTTAGAGTTGGTCTGCCTACAAGCCTCCAGGAGCTACAGATGTGGAACTAATGCAGAATCAGATTATGTTCCTTATATAAGCTTATGAACAGTGTTGCACCTTCACTGGAAATAGCACATGCAGTGCAATGTGCCTCAGTAGTGCTGGCCCCTTCCCACGGGAAGACGTAGATGCCGATGAATTTGTTGAGGACAGGCGATGCCCCTTCCCAAACTGGGTGGGAGGCTGCTGAGCCATGCTGCTGTGTGGCTGTTCCACAAGAGGTAGGAAGGCAGGCTGTGCAAACTGGTGCCAACAGGGAGGCTGACGCCTCCTCACTAGGCTTTGGTAAATTAGTATCTGCAAGTGTGTCCGCACATATGCAAACTATTTTCCCTCTGCACTTCCCTCCCACTCTGAGCTGCCTTCCTCCCCACACTGCCCTTGAGTCAAGAGGTCAGCGCTACCACTTCTTTTTTGACCAGTCATGCTTTTCCTTTTGTATTTTATGCTCTGGTTGTTACATTCCTTCCTTCCAGTGAAGGGGCAGCAAGAGCCATTTGGCTGATATAATGTTTTTCTGAGAAGGAAAGGATAACACTTAAAAAAACATGATGCCTTCAGGCCAAATGGGATTTTCAATCAAAATTCTTTGTCTTAAAGGAAGGGGGTTTTTCTTACAAGGGAGAGAATTTGCCCCAACAGAGCAGTTTTACCCACATTCCTCTGAGACAGAGGAGTCTGCGTGCTGTCGATGTCAGGGAGGATCAGGGAAGGAATGACTGGTTGCCATCATAAAATAATCCAGCTTCCTAGAGGGAGAGGAAGAGAAAGGGGTTGCATGTGATCTTGAAAGCAAGAAGGAAAAGGAAAGGAGGAAGTGCCTGGTTGTTCCTGTCTTGGTGGGGAGTGTTGTGGGGTCCCTGGTGGCTGTGTGACCAGCAAACACACTTGCTTAGAGTTGTAGACCGTGCCATTGCAAGAGCAGCTCTGTGCCTGCAGCAGCTGCCTCTTGGGAGGGTAAATGCTAGAGAAGAACTGGGCCTGTGGAGCTGTGTTAATTGGCATTTCAAAGGTGAGATAATCTGTTTTCTTGTTTGTTTATTTGCTTCCCACTGGGGGATCAGTTATATGTTGAGATGGCTTGACTTGATACACACCTCCTTAGCAAATACGTTGATTCAACGTTTAGAGGATCATGTTTCTTTGTGGTGCAGAGTTATTTAATACAATATTTGTGGTAGGCTGATGACACTTGTGATGATCAAAAAGAATAAGTTGTGTATTTTTTTAAGAATGTATTAAACCAGTTCTGTCAAAACAGAGATAATAAATGCCAGTAATTGTTTAGTCAGTTGAAAAGGAATAATTCCCCACATTTTTTTGAAACACAGTAGGTAATGTTTTGGTTGAATGTTTATGAAGAACCTATACTTATCTACTACTATAAGATGCTATACTTATCTCAATGTTTGCATACAGATGCATATTATGTAAGCTTTCTGTTAAGTTTTGAAAGCTTTCTACAAATCCATTTCCCACAACTTACCTCTACATTTCTGAAGCTGGGCATGGAGTACTATACTTGTTTTGTATGATTCTGGAATCTGAAAAACTGGACTATATCCCTGATCATGACAAGGAATGTCTGCATAAAGTAGACTAGCTTTAAATGTTCAGATTTGATCTGCTAAATTGCTCTGGCAGGAGTGAAGGGCTAGGATAGCAAAGACAGACTACACTTTCCTTCTTAAGCTGAGGAAGCTGGTAGGAAGGTGGGCAGAGACCAGGGAGATGGCACAGGTTCTGCCAGTTTGGTGGAAGCTTGTTGGTGGAAATCCTAACAGACCAGCTTGGGACTGATCTTTCTTAACATTTTCCTTAATGCCATGGGTGTAGAAGGTTGGAGCTGACTTGTGAAATTCTCTGCTGACACAAGACAAGGAGGCATTCTCAAGGTAAAGATAATGCCCAGTTCTTCCCATACAGGGAGTGTGAGGGCAGGAACAATAAAAATATACTTAATGTTTAATAGCTGAAGGTTTCTGCTTTTAGTAGAAATGGTTGTTCCCTAGAAAAAAAATGCAGCACAAGGTGGGAAAGAAAGTGGCAGAGAAAGATTTGCATATGCTAATTGACTACAGAATAACTGTGAGCTTCGGGTGCAATCTGGGAAGATCCAAATGGAAACAGAGTGGTCACTAATGGATTAGGTTGCAGTTAGGAGGAGGTGACTAAAAATGAGATTCTGTTACAATCTTACAGCTAGAGTAGGAAACGCAGCAAACCTAACTGGACCTCCATGATCTGATGAACAGGGCTCTTGATTCAGAAGTTAACAGTATCAATGTTAGTATGATGGCACAAGGCTAACACAGGCCTTTTTTTCGATCAAAAAATCATGTGTGCTTTATTTAGCTGTATAGTGCATATAGAACAGGAAATTGCTGTAGACATTGCTGATTAAAAGTCTGAAATCTAATAAATTTTAATATTGAATGATGACAACATACCATTTTATTCATCTTAATTTTCATTAATTTCTCCATGTATGACATATTTTAGACTTTATGGGACTCGTTATTTATAATTGGTCTTGTGTCAACAAGCAGGAAGATCAGGCTGTCTGCCTTTACTGACATTTGGCTTAATTTAGTAGTAGTACTTAGCAGTTATGTAGTGCTTTAAAATTTCAAATATTAGCTAATTAGTCATCACACCAATTGCTTTAAATACTATCAGCATTCTATAAAAATGAGTAAATAGCTGTTGTTATCCATATTTCTGAGATGAGGAAATTCAAACACAGATGGGTTATGTCCCTGCATGTACTTATATATAGGTATTTCAAGGGCACATATCGTTTCAAGTCTGTCTACTTGTTAGACCTGATTTGGTGTCCACTGGTACCAATGGAAATCATTCTATCAGCTATCAGCTGAGATGGGTTGTAGTGAAAAATTCTGTGAAGAAGTAAAAAGGAAAGGAAAAAAAATCTTAACCTCAAGTGTAAAGCTGAAAGATCATAGAAACCCTTAATGACATGGCCAGCAGCTCTGTAATATCACCTAAATGTGACATACCTAGTCCAAGTTTGACCATTTATGGGCAATCTTATAGTTCTTATAGTATTGTGTTCCTTGAAAGATGGAAATAACCCTTCACAAATTCAGGATCGTATTGTCACGTGTATTAATTCAGAGTTCTCATTCCTTGACCATTTACAATGCTTTACATAAGAATTATTTGTTTCTGCAAATGTTGCTGCCCTTAAATTTATTAGGATTTGTTACAGATAGCATAAAAAGAGTAAAGCCATAAGGAGAATGTGCTTTTACAAAATATATTGTTGAATTTCTTTTGATGTTAACATTTACTTGATCCTAGTAGTCAATAGTATAGTGTAGCCCAAGCTTTGAAAGATGGGCTTAGAGTGGGAAAGCAGCACAGACAGCATTTTCTCCATTGTCCTGCCACATGCTGCTAAACAGTATATGGGAAATATCACAGTGACAAGAACGTACAGAACAATCCTCTCTCTGGGTGCAAGCCCTATGCTTCCAAACAAAGCTTTTCATGTTTGTTAACTTGCTACTCAGCAGCAATTGGGAAATGACAGATGCTGTGAGGGAGACCCCTCCTTAGGCTTATTTCTGTAAAGAAAAAATTATGAGAGAGTTGTGTTCCTCCACGTGCCTCAAGGTGTCAGATATTACTGGGGCACTGCAGTCAAACGGGTGTGTTCACAGAAGATCAAAGGGGTGAAATGAGCCAGAGATGAAGGCTGCTGAACCAAACCCCCAGTTGCTGCTGGCACGTTGGCTGCACGTGCTGTGTTGTTGGGCTTTACACTCAGCAGTGTGGGATCGATTCTAATGCAGCAACATGGCAGCTGTTGTGCTCAGCTTCTATTTTCAGGTAGCCTTCAGCATGCGAGAGGTTGTTTCTTTCTGTCATTGTGAATCTTAAAATAGAATAGAATCATAGAATGGCTTGTGTTGGAAGGGTTAAAGATCATCTGTTATTAACCCTCTGCTGGCAGAGGCAGGGACACCTTCCACTAAACCAGATCCATCCAACCCAGCCTTGAACACTTCCAGGGATGGGGCATCCACAACTTCAGTGGACAATCTGTTGCAGTGCTTTGCCACCCTCTCAGTAAAGAGTTTTCCCCTAGTATCTAATCTTTAAACCTGCTCTCTTTCAGTTTGAAGCCATTCCCCCTTGTCCATGTAGTGACATGCTCTTGTGAAAAGTCCCTTTCCCTCTGTCTTGCAGCTCCCTTCAGGTACCAGAGGCTGCAATTAGGTCACCCTAATTCTAGGCTGAAAAATCCCAATTCTCTTGGGCTTTATTCATAGAAGAGGTTCTCCATCCCTGTGGTCATCTTTGTGGTTCTCCTTTGGAATCACTCCAGCAGGTCCATGTCCTTCCTGTGCTGGGGCCCCAGAGCTGGATGCAGTGTTCCAGGTGTGGTCTCACCAGAACAGAGGGGCAGAATCCCCTCCCTGGCCCTGCTGGCCACACTGCTTTGCTTGCAGCCCAGGACAAGTTTGGCTTTCTGGGCTGTGAGTGCTCATGGCTGGGTCATGTCCAGCCCCTCATCCACCAGCACCCCCAAGTCCTTCTAGGCAGGTCTGCTCTCAATCAGTTCCTCTCCCAGCCCGTGTCACTACTAGGGTTGCCCTGACCCAGGTGCAGCACATTGCACCTGGTCTTGTTAAGCCACAAGGTTCCCATGGGCTCTCGTCTTGAGCTTGTCCAAGTCTCTCTGGGTTGGCGTTCTATCCTTTCTATCCTTCAGGTGTGTCAGTTGCTGTAGTGTTGCACTAAATAGTTTATTTAGTTGTTGCATTGGGTGATTGGGAATTTACACTGAATAATATGTTCGTATTTCCCCTCCCACATCACATGATTTCTCCCTCACACACCCCTCTCCCCAATACCCTGGTGGTGGTGGTCTCTCCTGGGTTATCTCCTCACCTCACCTCTCCCCTCACCTGCACCCATTGGCTGTAGTCCCTGTTCTCCACCCCCCTTCCCCTGGGCTTAAAACCTCCCACGAGGAGACCCTTGCCCTCTTTTTCCTTGTCTTCTTGGACCCCCTGGAGTGATTCTACAATAAATCTGTAGGATTTTTGGTCCCGAGGAAGGGGCACTTTGAGTCTTTTTATTTCTGTCTATGAAGTAGTGAAGCCTTAGGAGGTCTGGAGCTAGCCAGAAAGGACCCCCAAAAGGCCAGCCACTACTTCAAGTTGCACTGCCAAGCTTGGTGTCATCTGCAAGCTCGCTGAGGGTGCACTTGATCCCACTGACAACGTCATTAGTGGATATATTAAATAGTAGTGGTCTCAATATGGACCCCTGGGGGACATGCCTTATCACTGATGTCCTTTGGGACTCTGGGCCATTGACCACAACCTTCTGGATGCAACTGGGCAACCAATTCCTTATCCACCTAACAGTCCATCTGTTGAATCCATCTCTCTCCAGTTCAGAGGTGAATTCTGGTTAGCTACATCTACCAAAAAAAGAAATTTGAATCGGACTCAGGATCTGTATGGCCACTGGCAACATACAAGAGCATGGGAGCAGAGGAGGGCCTGGATCTCCTCACCAGGATGGCTGCTTTCTCTCCAGAGC
The DNA here is from genome assembly GCA_013400575.1 of Peucedramus taeniatus. NCBI lineage: Eukaryota > Metazoa > Chordata > Aves > Passeriformes > Fringillidae > Peucedramus > Peucedramus taeniatus. Next base: position 146,676 of record WBNO01032610.1, read on the forward strand.
AGCTGCTTTCGCTGTTTCCTTTTACTTCTGGCTATGATGTTCCTGTTTTTTGGTTGGTGTTCCAGAGGAGACTTCACAGTGGAAATTCAGGATGGAAGATGTTTTACTTTGTGTCCGATAGAAAAGTGGCAGCTATGGTCTGCCACTGTGCTGGCAGTTTTATTGGCTGTATTGACATTTATACCCCCATTCTCCTTGTTCTCAGCCCTGGAGGGGAGATACCCCTTAATCCTTTTGGGTCCACTTGATTCCCAAATTTTTCCAGATACCTTTACATTCTTTCCTTGTAGCTTATATCTGTTTAAGTATTTTTGTCTGACTGGCATGGAATAAATTAAATCAAGGTTTCATTTCCTCTGTCCTCCATTCTGCCTATTTTTAGCTGTGTGGGATTTGTTCCTTTTCCTCATGTGTTTTCTCCGTTAGCAATGTTATTGCTTTTTGCTTAAAGGGTATTTAAGAGGACAATCTCACTCCTGTCACCCAGATACAATGTGTTTTTCAGACACCAGAACCTTTTTTTCACAGTTCCCCTCTCATCTTGTGTTCCTGCCCCTGTGATAAAAGGGTTCAGGCAGAGCACTAGAATTGAGACAATTTTTAGTTTGGCAGTGTGATGGTGTATGGATGATCTAAGGGAAAAGCATGGCTTTGGAATGTGGCTGAGGCAAAAGAATCTGTTTCTTAAACCTGACTTCTTGTTTCTCCCACTCCGTGAGCTGAGCACATAGCTTGACTCTGTGCCCCACTTTTCCAACATGCAACCTGAGCATAGTGGTAAGGATTCACGTGTTTCACAAGGCTTAGAATGAAAGTGCAATATAAATGGCTCCCTTTGCAAATGAGAAGGAGGTCCCAACTATCTGATCCTTCTATGCCAAATTTTAGATTCTATTATGGCCAATTTTGTGACTTTAAAAACCATTGAAATTGGGTTTATTTTTACTATGAGATCAAAGTTACATCATGAATTGTAGGGAGATGCATGAAAAGTCGGGTGCAGTTCTTGCCCTGGAATACTGTGAAGTTAACAATATTGGTTTTCAAAAAAAATTGGCTATTATTCCAAATTGTGCAAAAACTATTAATGGAGAATGATTTCTAGGGTTCTTTGGAATGAAGCTTGCTAAGGGCAGTCTCAGGCTGTCTTCTGTAGTCAAGCAAATTTCTTAGTAAGAAAATGAAGAGGAGTTTATTGAAATTATTAGATTGGAGTCTTCTGGTCTTTGCTGGTCGTCCTTCAGTTCCTTTCCCCATAGTGCCTGAAGCCATACTTAAGTTTCATGAATCTACATATGCAGAGAGAGAAATGAGATTATTGTGCTAAAGATCACTGTCTCCATAGAACACAAAGATATCTTACACACATACACATATTCTGCATAAAGAAAGAAGAGATGATGGCTTTCTGTAAATTAGTGTAACTTAATTGAAGTCAATCAGACTGCTAATTTGATTTAGTCAAACAGTACTAATTTGCACCAGCAGCTGAGATTTTGGCCCTTACTGGTTTAATTTCATACTAATCTGTTTATAGCTTTCAAATATATGGAGCCAGTTGATTGCTAAACTGTTTATTGGGTGTGGTTCTAGGATTACAACAGTAATTATTTTACTGAAGCCCTTTATTTTCAAAAATGCATGCTTCAGATTTACATAATAGGACTAGACAATGACTAAGGGGCAAATTATACAAAGATTATTGCATGCACTTACGCATGTGTTATGTTTTTATGACTCAGAATGGAGCTTGTTTGTGTTCCACCTTTGGACAGAGGTCTCTTTGTGGCGGGGGGGAACAACATTATAGAGCACAGAATTACAAAAGAGTCCCAGCCTGTGGAATTCTGTGCCAAGACACGATGCTAGACGATAAAATATTACTTAAGTGTGAAGGTGGGGGACTTGATTATGAAATGCCAAACGGTTTTCCACGGCTGTGCTCCCTCCATGTGGTGTTTGTTGCATCCTTAGAGCTGAGGCCTTCAGTGCTAATCCTTATTGCAAAACACTTCTCTTTGCTACCTGATATCAAGTGCTGGCACAGGAGCATTCAGAGTGATGTTTTGGGTGATGTTTGCTAGGAATTACCCACTCTGAATGCCTTTCCCCATGCCAGAGGATGGTGTTGATAAGGACAGTGGCATGGTGCTTTGAACAAGCTTTGAAATGTTTTTCCTCATCTTCCTTTGGTGTGCTCCAGCAAATAGTTTGCATCCATTTGATCCTCAGGAAAGTTGCCAGCAATCTTGTCTGAAGAACCATTGCAGCAAGAGGAGTTTCAACCCAGTACAGTGCCTGCATTGGGATCGATGGATCCTGGTGCTCTGCCCTGTGTGTTCCTCCCTTTCCCCTGTCAGACAGTGAGCCAGTGAGCCGCTGGATGCTGTGGTCCTCCCCTTCCCCTGGTTGCAGTGAGCCAGTGGGTTTGATGGATGCTGAGGGTGGGAGGACACTTCAGTGTAGATTTGATACTTGAATGAACCTGTTCAGCCTGGTTGTTGGTAGGATCTGCAGTCTGAAGGTGGAAAGCTTTAGACTCTCATCTTTTGAGCTGTGTAGCTTCTCTCCTGGCTTCTTAGTGTTTACAATAATTACCTTAATGACACAGACCATCATCTCTGTGCTGTTATCAAGTGTGCAAAATGTTTGTTGGAGAGTTCAGGACTGCCAGATTTGCTTTCTTGCAGCCAGAAAAGAAATTAATGAAAACATTGCTCTAATAATCCCTGTCCCTGACCTCTTTAATGCATCCTCAAAACTAAATGCATATAAATAATCACCTGGGTTTTGTAAACAGAGCGAAGTAGAAAGATACAACCCACTTTGGGTTCACCAACTCTGACAGCACTTAAAAAAAGAAGTCTCTGTGAAACAACTTACTGTAACTCTTACAAGTTTGCAAAATGACCTCAATCTTCACAAATGCTTGTTAAAGGATTTTCTAAAAAGAGCAGCAACACCTGGAGACTCATTTATCACTGTCTCTGCCTACTGGCGATCCCACCTACACACCAAAGAATGACTGCTAACTTAATATTTATGCAATAAACCAGCTGAAATGTGTAAAAAGAAAAGTCTTCTGTAGGGATGGTAGAGATTAAAGAAGTATTTGAAGTCATTGGTTATTTTTTGCTGCTTGATAAACAGGGAGGATTCTTTTGGTTTCATGGCACAGTTCTCTTAAAAAGAGAAAACTTCTTGGTATTCATTCTGACACAGGAAGGCCACCTAAGACTGAGAAGATTTTCTTGTTATGAAAAAGTTTATTTTTTTCCCCTCATCTTCATGGTTATAAACCATGGTTTCATCTTCAGTAACTCTACTATGGAGCAGGACCACTGAAAATTTCTTGAAGCCATTTGCTGCCTCTCAATCCTCTTCAATAATATCCAAAGGTATCCACCATGCAAATACCAGCCTCATAAATCCTAAAGACCTTGAACTTCTCTAACTGAAAAATGGTGAGAAGACTCCAATTAAGACCCAGGTGTTTAAAGTGTCCAGTAACAGAGGTGGAAGTCTTGTAGAGGAATCAAAGCCACAGGAAGAACTGAAGCCCTGGAGATGCATTTAGTAAGCACAGGCTCAGCCTGAAACCTACAGAACTGAGTGAAATGATTTTGTGTTAACTTCAGTCAGTCCAGTGGTTTTGATTACAAGTGGCAATTGGGTTTGTAGAATACTTCTTTCTGCTTGCAAGCATAAGGCCTCTCTCCCTAGGCTTCTGTCTCTCCTGTTCAGTGGCCCTGTACATTGAAATTCAGGAATGTTCACGGAACACAAATTTTATCTTAAATCTCTGGGTTGTCTACCCGCGAAATTCTTAAACAATGAGCCTGTTAGCAAAAATATACAGTAGCTATGTTGGTCAGTTGGTATAAATGAAGAGGACTATCACCTAAGATCATGTTGGTCAGTCTAGAAAAAAAAGGATTTTCGCTTCAGATCTAGGAAGCTGGTCACCACAGGACTATCACTTTAAAATCATATGTGATAACTCTGTTGAGTCATACATTCATTCATGCCCAGTGCAAGAATGCTGATTGTACAAAGGAGGAGCAATTTGTATGCAAATGGTCAGAAAACGTGACTCTGTCAGAGCAGAGGGAACAGCCACCAAAGATGAGCTGTGAGGGACAGAGTACTCATGGCCTCATGAAGGAGTTTGTGACTGGGCCCATAGCAGCTATGCAAGTATGTTGTAGTCAGCAAGAGCACGTGCTGATGGCATGATCCTTCTTCTGTAGGTATCTTCTCCCTGCTCAACAGCTTTGTTCAAAATTAAAAAAAAATACCCCAATAAAACTAAACCAAAGCACAATAACAAAAGCAAGCAAAGAAACCTCCCAGGACACACAGAAGAAGTAACATGTTGGATCTCTGCATCAAGGTTTTGACCAGGGGTAGTTTGCCCTTCAGTTATGTTGCTTTAGCACTGTTTGTTAGTGAAGAACACCACCAAGTCATCAGCTGATGTAGGTGTGTGTCTGGGAAATACTTCTTCAGAATAAAACCTTGCAGCTTGTAGTGGATCACATGTGTGAACATGAGCTGGGAATGCTGTTTAAAAGGAGAAATAAAAATAATTGCCAACCTGGGACATACAAACAGGAATACAGCTGACAAGACACATGAAGTAATCCTGCTTCACTCAGTGCTGATAAGGCATCAGCTGGAGCTCTGGAACTGATTTTGGTCTGTGCCTTCCTAATAGGATGTGAGCTAATTGGAGAGAATCCAAAGTGAACAAGGGGATTATCAAAAATCTGCAAAACCTAGTGGTAACAAGAGATTAAATGAATTGAGGGTTTCTGCCCAAAGAATGATCTCAAAGGGAGAGTTCAATAAGGGTCCTCAAATATATAAAAAGCTCTTGCAAAGTGGGGACTAATTGGAATATAATTTTATCTAGTATAATACTATGCTGTTGTTGTTCATATCAGGCTCTAATTGCATTTTTTTAAATGGTAGAGTAGATATTTAGGAATACTTTGTAGAAATAAGGATAGTGATTGCCTGGAGTAGTAGCAGAGTTTCTGTAAGTGGAAAGAAATCGTTTAGAAAAGGTGGGTAAATATCTTTGAAGAAGGATGTAAGAGCAGATGCTTTTGCCTTGGAGCACCAAAATGAAGACATTTATTAGGTTGGTTTTACTGCTGGTTTTGCTATTATTTTATGGGAAAGCAAAACAACACCAACGATAACAAGACTGCTAAAGGCTTATGATGATTTGTACAAATTTTAAATCCATTTCTAACACAGTGCAGTCTTTACAGACTTCTTCATCATCATATTACAGGATGGCAGTCCACACAGACCTCTTTCTCTGATACACCCAGCAGTCTGTAGGGGCTGGTGAAGGAGGAGTATCACAGGGTGGTGCCTGGCACAGCACAGAAGATGTGGTTTGGGTTAGTCTCAGTATGTTGTAGCTCAGCCAGTTTTGTCTAGATCATCTCCATGTGGTGTAATTTAAGGGATTTTCTTTTTCCTTGTAAGAAAATAGATAAGGATTTGATTGAAGCTGGTGGAGAAGAGATTGACTAGATACTGGCCATATGTTGTGCATAAAATGCTACTTGCAAGTGCTACTAGGAACTTGTATAAAATGCATAGATCCATCAAATTAATGCTTAGTGTCAGCAAATAAAGGAAACACAGAACCTGAAACTAAATAGCCTTAGAAACTTACCTTCACTTCTTTTTTGTTGCAATATTAGGGCTAAGGAGAGGAAGAAAAATGTGATAAAATTCAGGTTTTGATTACAACAGGAAGAACCGAAAATTTACTGTAAAAAAAAGTTTAATAGAAATCTATTCAAATTTTCATTTTCTGATAACGACAGCAAATCAACTGAACATGGAAAATGCTATGTCATAGTCCTCAGGGGAGGGTACTTCAGTGTACTCTATTCTACACCGGAGTTCAAGTTTTTTGACAAATGTTTCTGCCCCATGATGAACTACTATGTGCCAACAGAAAGTAAGACCATCAGGTGTTATCAGAGAGGGAGCCTGGCCAGCCAGTCTCATTGATGAAGGAGACCAATTATTTTTCTTTGGGAGACAGTAAAAGGGGCACAGTGCTGCACAGCAGTTGTTAACTGTTCTGTTCATCTTGAAAAACGTACAGGAGCAAGAGTGAGCTGTTAATATTTTGAAATTTCTAAATCATTCCGTATCATACACTACTGAGAGTGGAAATAACTACATATCACCCTTAGGCCTCTATTTTGTTGTGCTGATGCTTTTGCCTGGCCTAACAGAAAATGCCAGATGGGTCACACCCATTACGTGGGAACCTGTGGGGGGCTAATCCTGGCCAGCACCCCAACACTCACCCTGCCTCTTACTCATTCCTGCCTTCTGTATGATAGGAAGAAAAAAGAAAGAAGATTAAGAGACTTGTAGATTGTGATGATGATAGATTAATATGGAAAGTAAAAGCTGAGTGGGCAATCAAAGGGGACAGAGGAATTAATTCATTACTTTCCATCCACTTCCTTCCTGGGAAGCAGGGTCTCAGCATGAATAACAGTTGCTTGAGAAGGTAAATGCTGTGATAGCCAAAGACCCCCTTCCTCCTCCTTTTTGCTGAACTTTTACATGCTGGCCACGGTGTTAGATGTAGGGAATATCCCTTTGTTTATTGGGTGTCCTGTCTACATCCCTCCCAACTTTCTGCCCACTCCAGCCCACTTGCTTTGTGGGGAAGAGAGAAAGCTTTGATGCTGTGAGCACAGCCAACACACTGGTGCAGGTGCCAGAGCATGGCACCACAGGAGTAGCTGTGAAGGAAGTTAACTCCATCTCAGCCAGAATCAGAACGGATCCAAAGAATACTGGTCCTGTGGCTACATAAGTCCTTGCAGTGTTTGCCTCAATGTTTCAGTTGTTTGGTATCATACTTTTACCTTTGAATTTTTTTTCTTTTTTTTTTTTTTTTTTTGACGAGGTTTGGGTGGAGAGGCCTTGAATGTGTGCTAAAGATCTGTTCACTGAGAGTAGTGAATACAAAATGCATTTGCAGGAAGCTCCAAATGACAGACACAAAAGAAAACTTGCTGCAGAACTTGTCCTTTAAGTAAACAGTTGGGAAATGCCAGATATCGAAACACTCTTGGTTTCTTCAGAGATTAAAATAACTTTTTAAAATTGAGATTTGTTTTGTTTTTTTTTAATAATGAAACAGTTTGTCTTGCAATTCTCTGCATGCAAAAGGAGAAGGGAGCTTAGTTTTAACCTCAGTTTCTGTAGCAACACTGCTAGCTTTTCAAATTGCTTGAGCTCTGAACATGATAAAATACAACTATCCAAAGGGAAGCAAAAGCATTCCAGGAAAGGTGACGTGTGTATGTCTCCACTCCTATGGCAGAATGGAGTTGAACTCAGCATTAAACGATGTCATAATGTTATCCTCTATAATTAAGTGGTTATAATGCTAAATGTAAGGATTTACTGTTTTGCTACTGTTTTAGCCTCTCTAAAACAACTTCACTGTGGGGATGAGATGAACCAATTTATCATATTTTGCCAAAAATCAGCAGAAACAGCCATATTTTCCCCAAAAGACAGGTTTTGGCAGAACATCAGAGCATTTCAAATGAGCGTTTTTCTCTCGTTTTTTCCCCTAAACTTTCTGTGAAGTTAAAGCATATATTTTAGCTTTTGTCTAGACTTTTTGAAAATCAATTATAAAATAAGAATTTTTAAAAATAAAATCTGAGTCTTTTACATAAAGGGGGAAAATAATAGTGGGTACTTAAGGAGCTAATGTAGAATTTCAGAGTCTCTGCTCTTCCATAGACTTCCCCTGTGAGCTTTGTCAGGAATTCAATTTTCCTGTGCCTCCATGCTTAGTCTGTAGATGGGATAAGAGCTTTGTTTCCTCACAATTATCATTACCTGGGTGTTTCATGGAGTGATGACTAGCAAATCTCACTTGTCCCCCTGAAACTTCTACAAGGCACATAGATATGTAAACAGTGGAAATATTTGAAGACTGTACTCACCTATGTGACAAAATGGGATCCTTCTTTTAGAGCAATTTCAGTTTGATAATTGGTCTTTCTTTTTTTTTCTTTGCACGATTTACAATTTGCAGCAACAACAATGGGTATTCTCAGGCCATAATTTCTGATGGAAGCATGAATGGGGATATAATTTTAATCTCATAATGATATGATGACAGATAGACATAAATATATAGTAACACATTAAAAATTCCCACAGAATTGTAAGTCAAGTGTCATCTAGAAGAGGCCAGGAGACTGAGCAACCATGTTATTACAGGCAGACCTGGTAATGACACAGATAATTAAGACTGACTAACTTTATTCATTATGTGATTTTTTGTTGCTATTGCTGATAAGATTGCCAAAGTTTAAATCACTGGGACTCAAAGTTTCTGTGCCAGTTCTTTGACTAAGATAGATTTTTGTTGTAATTTTTGTAAAATTTATTTAAAAAATGATTCAACAATTTCTGAGAATGAAGTAAGGAGGAAAATTCACTGCTTTTGAGCAAAGACTTGAGTCTTAACTTGGAAAGCTGTCTGAGACATATGTATTTAATTGACCTTGTAAAAAGACCAGATAGAAGAATAGGGATGAAGACAACCTGCAGTTGGACATGAAGGTTAGAGAGCCTGAAGAAAAAAAAAAAATGGAAAGAAAAATTTTAAAAAGTTTGACTGAGCTAATCTTGTCATAGTGCTCTGTTATCCTTCAGTGGCTGTATAATGTGCCTGCAGAGAGATGCCTTGATCAGCTCATACTGAAGACAGCAACCAGCTACAAGTGATCCATAGGTCCCTGCTAAAATTGTAAAGGTTGGAGTGCAGGATGTAGAAATAGAACAGATCTGTGGGGTAAAAGTGTTGAAGTTCATATTATGTCTCCAGAAGCACAGCCTGTACAAACAGAGGAATGTACCAAAAAAATAAAAGTTGCATTGAAAGAATGGAGGGTTGCAAAGTTAAGAGTTGAGGCATTAAGGCATGTTTGAGTAAGGGTTATCAGTGCAGTGCTACAGCAGTACTGTGACATATGTGTGTTCTGAAGTCATTTCTAATCACATGTCTGCGTGCTGTTCTCTTCTTGTGAGTGTCCATCACATGAGACAAGGTGTGTGGAGGTCCATGGAATAGAATGCTGCCCTGGAGTAGTCCATAAGTCAGTAGCAGTTAAGCTTTAAACATAGGAAACTTTGCAAAAACATGAAAAAAAGTGTTTATGAGCAGGGAATGCAACATTAGAGGGTAATTTTCAGATGCACCAGTATTTCAGCTCTGATTGGTATGATGGCTATAGGACAACTCTTCCTTTCTCAAAGGGAAGGTGCTTTGTGATTTTAAATCCATCAACATTTGGTTGCTGCTTTTTTTCTTTTCTCCTCTTAGGTGCTCTAATGACAAATATGACAAAGAAGCCTGTGAATCCATTAATGAGTGCTGGTTTGGTGTTCTAAGGGGTTGTGCTGGCAGTTCTGGGTGCTGAATGAGGCAGAGGTCCTTGGGAAAATCAGCTGTCATGTCACTGCAAAATGCAGACATGCAAGGAAGGCTGACATGAATTTGTGCAAGGAACCATTAAGCCTGATGTTCTCAATCCTATTCATTTTTGCACCTTCATATTTTCTTTAATGAATATTATGGTTCATGGTAGGGAGGTTATGAGAAGTTTTCAACATGATGCTGTACAATTGAATAAAACTCAAGAAGTTCTCTTCATGGTTAGGATTAATAGAATAATATTAATATAGCCTCAAGTGTGGCTTTTCAGCCTGCAAGGGATCCAGCTCTGGCTAAACTCCAGTTTCAATTACATGTGATGGGGAGATAGGGAGTGGACTTTTGGAGTGCCTCTACTGATCCCACCTGTTTCATGCAGTGGTTTTGTGTTACATTGTGCCATGTATTAGATGCCTACTTGGTTGTAATGCACCCACTAGTGGATTCCCATCTATGTATGTGAGACTAGAAAAAAGCCTCACAGAAAGCTTAGGAAAGCCACCTAAAGGGTGTCTCTTTACTCCTTGCCTTTATTACTGCAGTTTGCTCCAATGGCTTGTGCTGTGCACAGTAGAAAAACAGTGCAAGTTAGTCCTTCTCTCAAAGATATTACAATAGAAACAAAAGAAAGTACAGCAGGTGGGCACAGATCAGCAAGTGAAGAGTAGAGGACAGCTGTGGAGAAGGACAATGAGGCAGCCATTGCAAATGTAAGGGACCCTCTTAGAAAAATGCCGCAGTGTGAGAAAGCCCTAAATTACTGGTTTGAAAACTTTCTGAGTGCAATGATACACTCTGGTCTCCTGGGTTAATGGCAGGCAGAGTCCTTATGCATGAGGGTGATGAGAAATCTCTGGTGAAGATTTCACAGTCTACTCGTAGCTTGCATCATGAAATAGCTGAGGTCTCAGAGAAATAGCTTCTTTTCCATTTCATTTTGGAATTATTTGATCTTGCTGCAGCAGGCAAAATCCTTCTGCTGGTATAAAACATTTAATAGTGGGACTCTTTTTCAGGAGCAGTGATATGACAGACATTGAACACTATTGGATTTGAGGCAGTGCACCACTGATTTGTGTTCCAAGAGGAATGAAGAAGTGTTTGCAAAAAGGTGGCAAGCAGGGAAAAAAAAAGAAAAAGGAACAAACAGGTAATGGGGAAGGTGCTATGAGAAAAAGGAGTGTGTCAGATCTTCAAAGAGTACCATGTTTTTTGGAAGATTGGCTTCTGGAGGTAACAGAGGTAGAATGTTTCATTTTATTTACTTTGATGTCTTTCAGTCATGTAGAAAAGTTGATTCTTCCCCTTTTAATTGAACCACCTTTGCAAAAAATATAGGATTAAGTTACAAAAATAAGGTCTATTGTAGTCAAACAAGTTTTGTAGACACAGACATTACTCAGAAGCTTGCAAAACCTGGAACTGTGAACAATTCATATGTTCTAAGTGAATACTTTTGCAGTATCTCTTTTGTCTTCTGAGTACTGTTTCAGCTCCTCTGCATGGTTTTAATGTGATTATCCTTCAGACAGAAAAGTCTCTTTGGTCATTGTCTCAAGTGACAATGAATTTATTTTTTTGACCAATCACCTGCTCTGTCTCGTCTGAAATAGTTGTAAATATTCTAAATAATTTTAATGAGCATTAGCTTTAGCAGTCGGTCCTGAGCCACATTGTTTGTTTGGAGTCTCAGGTCTTTTTCTGTAGCCCCAGCTCTTCTTTTACTGTAGCATGAGTGAATCAGGCCCATGTGAGGTATTAGGCACTCAGCCCTTACCAATGTCAAGGTGATTTAGTTTCCTGTCTAATTCTGAGATCGTCATATTCTTCTGCACCAAGGAGAACTGGCAGGTGTTTGTGAATACAATAAATTGAGTTGGCGCCGCTTCTGTTCTGCAGAAATCACTGGCCAATCTCATGTCTTCCACACACTCAGGTGCTCCTATGGAAAAGTTTGTGTTTTATTTATTTCTGTGTCCCATACACTGTCTCGAGCAAAGAAAACGTTAGAGCTGCTGCAAATGGCTTGTACCACCCATCTGCCTGTGGAGTTATCAGAACCACCAGAGCTGCCAAAAGTCATCACTCTCAATCCAATGTGTGTGGGCTTGGGGGCTCAAAGAGTGAAACTGAGCACATGACTTAATTGTTTCATAAGCAGTCTCAAAAATTTTATGTAGAAGATGGCCAGACTTCCCTTTCTTCTTCCTTAGCACTTTCTATCACTGATCACCTGGGTTCTGTTGTACAAATATTCATTTGTTGCTTTATCACATTCTTTCATCAACTTGACATACACCAATTACCTGTTAAAGTGGCTGTAGGAGGAGAGCTGAATCAAATAGGTTTGTTCTCCTGTTTGAGGCTGAAACAGAAAAGGGTAAAGGAGGGAAGGAGATTTAATCAAAATTAGGCCTGATTTTTATAAAAGTTTCAAATGTAATTTGATTAATTGTAATGTTAGAGAATGGGAAGCGAGAAAGCATAATTTCTTTGTTGAACCTCTTGTGCTTTTAAATTGGTACACTGAATTCTATATGTACAATCTTTAGTATAAATTTAAAAAAATGTATCAAACTGGATAAATTTGTCACATCTCCATGACAGGTATAACCAGGCTATTATTTTGAATTAGCATCAATTGGAGTAGTCATAGTTGAGAAGAAAGTTCAAGAGCTGGGAACAGAAGTAAATGGGAAGATGGAAGGAGGCACCTTATATGAAGATGCAAGAGAGAAGAGGCTGGGGGGCTTATGAATTTGTCCATCCACAGCATGATCTCATGCTTTCCCTAATAATACATGTAATGTGTCTTTGTTTTTCTCTTCAAATACGTCATTGCTAACAATAGGATGAATGTGGTATCAGTCAGCGGCGTTGGAAGGGTTTTTTTTACTCACCATACTTTCCACCAACACATCTTTGCATATGGCTTATTTTGATGGAACATGGAGAATGAAACATTCTGGATCCGATTCACCCCAACTGTAAATCTGGTTGACATTAAGTGATTTACAGCATGGGTGTTCTTGATTCAATATAGCTACTGGAAGGAAATTATTTGTTTATTTTAGGCTTATTTTTCTAAAAAATGCAATGACCTGATCCTGAGAGGGGGAAGGAAAACATGATTCTCTACCCACATAAGTTAAATGCCTGATTTGGTTTTAGTGGGTACTAACTTGGATTTAATTTCTTAGAGGAAGAAATTCTTTGGTAACCTAGGTTTGTTCATGGCTTTGCTCGCAGGAAAGTTTTTTTTCAAAAAGAAGTGCTGTCTGCTTTCCTTCTCTAATGTGCTCTGCTACATCTCTAAGCAGCTCTTTAATTTCAACCATCTGTTCTTCTGCCGCTACATCAACAGACAAGAGGAGGAAATTACTTCAGATTTTCAGCTATATGTATTTTATGATTAGTATGTCTGTGTAAGCAGCTATTAAAAGCAGGAAAGAACATAGAAATGTAGCAAGATATTAATACAATTTAACTAGGTCATCAAAAGAGATGAGTTTTGCCTTAGCCACAAAACTACTAGAAGTCCTTTTTCATTTTAGAAGGAAAGAAAAATGCAAGTTACTTCATGAGACATTAATAGCCCATATATGAAGAGCGGGTCTAAAGACATTTATTTATACCTAGTAAGGTGGTAGGTTCAACAAAAACTTCAAAGGATGTTAGATAATTTCCTCCATGCTTACTAGCTTCTGAGAGATTATTTGATTAATATTACCAGATTAGATTTTCTCTTTTTATTATCTCCACATACAAGTAAAGCACTTGTGTAGAATCCCATGTTGCCCATAAGGGGAAAATAAATGGAATCAAATGAGTGTGTGAGCTCTACGAACTGTCAGGATGTGCAGCAATGCCCATTGCTTCCTTGGGCAGTCAGCTCTGCTAGCACTTGCTCTGTGCATAGGTCAAGCAGTCAAGACTTATGTCGCACCCCTTGAGTCTCTTCTGAAGTCACTAGCTTATAATTTGTACCTGCATTTTGAAAATTCATTAATTCACCTAGTTTGCTCACAGGAGTAATGCATTCAGTGGCTATTGTCCTTTATGTACAGCAGGGATAAGTGTTTCAAAATCAGTGTTAGGCAGGATAAGACCTCTTTATTCCAGCCAGATTTCTACCTGGAATGCAGCAACCTTTCCTGGTGCCGTATACCTGCTCTTCATATTGACTCCAATGGAGGTTACAGGTAGTTAGTTTGGGGGACTGTACTAGGAAGCAAATTTAGGGATTTGAATTGTTTTGTAAAAACCATATTTTATTTGGGTTTATTTGAGAAGGTCAAGAGGTTTTCCTACCTGGCCCATAGACCAGTCTGCTGTTTGGCATCTATTTCCCCTGGGGAAAATGCAAGTTTAACAACTTCAGCTGTGATTATTGTTAGTGGTCCCTATTAGTCTTGTGAATTCACTGGTTTGCTCATAGATCTGTGGGATCTACAAGAAACAAGAAGGCAGAAGACTGTACTATTTCTCTGTACCTTACAAAAATCCTTGCAGTGCTCTGTGCAGTATTACCTCACTGAGTCTTGGGAGGTGAAGTAAGGTGAACCTCACAGACCAACGACTTGCATACACAATTAAGGTAAAGTGTCTGCAGCCAAAAATAAAGGGTGTCATCTGTGGTGACTAGCACAATATACCAATATACATGCAGAGTCAGTTTTGGAGGTGAGCAACCAGAACAGTTGCTGAAGGCCCTGAAACCTGAGGACACCCCTTCAGGTTGAGTTAAGAAATTATAAGTCATCTAATGTGGGAATGAAAAGAAGGGTAGCCTAGCCTCTGCCTAGAGCCCCGACAGGTAAATGGCTCTGCATAAATGTCTGGATCAATTAAATTGCTTAACAATAACTATTGTGGCATTGCTGCTTTTGTTAGGCTAGAGTCAGTTGTTACAGTAATGAGCATCACATACGGTTTTAAATCCTGACATTATAAATTACCTCTGGTAGCAGCCTCAGGCTCGATCCAAAGTGGGACTTTGATGCTGCAACACTGAGTGTTATATTGCTGAGCTTTTATGTGGCTGGCCCAAGGTAAGCAGACACCTCTCTTAAGTGCCTTGGCCCCATACAGGTATGTGGGAAGAGCGAGGTGCATCAGGATCAAGTGCTCAGCTTTCTATTAGGAAATGCTGAGGATACTGTGGGATCTTCACCAGCACGTAGCTACCTGTTACAGCCTTTATTCCAAAGAAAGGGCTTGTCTGTCTTCTTCTAAAACATGGCAGAAGAGTAGGTGGGGGTGGCCTTTTGAACAGGAGCCTAGTGATTAAAGCACTCCCCCAGGTTGTGGGAAATCTCTCTCAGTTATTGCTTTCGCCTGAGGGAACTCAAACTCACCTCCCAGAGAGTTTCCTAAATAGTGTGTCTATCTGCTCTCTGCTGTGCAGATACTGACCCTGCTGTGGGATGAAAGAGAACTGAAAGTGAACTAGACTAGAAACCAAAAATAAGACAGTGCTTCCAAGCAGCACAGTGACTTCTCTCTCCAAGGGCCATTTCAGTCAAAACGCCTTTGCCATGCATAAAGCAGGGAGTCGAGTTCAAAATTTTCTTCTCCCTGTTAAGTGAAAAGCAAGGACCTTCCTTTCCAAGTGAAACAACTCCAGTGAGAAATAGAGGGGAGTAGCATATACTTCAAAAGCTGGGGGGCTTTCAAAGCAGATGCTTAATATGCATTTAGAGCTCTCCTACGGCATGGTGGTGGCAGGCAAGTTTCTTGCATGCTGGCAGGGTGATCTGACAATTGAACTAAGAATGATATGGTGGCTGTATCTAGAAAGAAAACAGTAGCTTTTACTGTGTGTTATGGGGTGTAGGGATACCCTGCAGACTCTTGATGGATCAAAGCAGTGAGGAAAGAGGAACAGAAGAATGACCAGTTTTGGATTTTGCTTGGATAGGTGGGAGATACTCAATGCTGTTGAGGCTGGAGTGCTTAATGGCATGTGGAAAAGCAGAGCTTTATTAATCTTGAAAACTGAAAATTCCTATAAGGAGGCACCTGTACAATACAGATAGCAGCTGAATTGGGGGTTATATATCCCCTTGAATGTGGGTGGAACTTAGGCATTATGGTCTTTTTTGGATCTATATTCTTGTCCTGCATCTAGTAATTTTAGTTAACTTTACTACTGTGTAAACAAAACCATTATGTCATGAGTGAATTTGTACCATAATATCTGGGGCACGTAGAGCAGTGTAAGCTAACATTTGCTCATGATGCATTTCTACACATACTCAGAGCAGCCAGTGTTGACAGTGGCAAATGTGAATACAGGTGTTACTAGATGGACATGTCTTTGGGCAGTCTTAGCAGGATGATTATGTTTGTCTGTAGTTCAGTCAGTTCAGAAACTTTCAGCCCAAAGTCCACTGAAAGTCATACCAAGTTGATGCTGTGTTAGGGCATTGCCACTTCTTTCAATCCAGTATCTGAACGCAACCCAAGTGAAGGCAATGACATCTCTGAAGAGATTGGGCTGGGCACTCTATTTAATATTGAATAGTGTTATACATAGAACCAAATAGCTAAATCCACACCTTTGGTCCTGTTTGTCATTATGTGATAACCTGTCATCAGGCATTTTACTTCCTAGTGCAGTGGGATTTTGGGAAGTGGAGATATTTAGATCATGTTCCAAATATCAATGCTACATGGAAGAAATGTTTCCTCATTTGCAGCAATTTGTTCTGATTTGAGAAGATGAAGCCTTTAAACAGCCTTTAAAGCACAGCTGACGAACAATCCTTTATAAGTAGGGGTAAGCAAAAATAAGAATGGTTTCTCCTTGTGAAAAATTTACATTTAGTTGGAACTGGGGCAAAAAAAGTATTCAGTTCTCAAGGAACAAAAATATCCAGGAAATGACAGTTCAAAATGTTATGTTGTTGGTAAAGAAATTACAATTTCTCAGGTTCTGAAATGACACAAGAAAGTTGTAACACATTAATCTGTGTGGAATTCAACTGATTAAATTTCTGATCTTCTGACATAGACAACCTCACCTGAGTATGTCCTGGTTCAGGCCAGGACAGAGCAGCCAGGAGGGGCATATCTAGGACCCAGAGGGTTGTCCTGTACCACCTCACATCCTTTTTCAGGGATATTCTTCTCCTGAAGAAGAATCAGAAGGGATTCCTTCTCCTGAAGGAGTCCTTTCTGAGTTGGCATAGCATGGTGGAGGGAACAGTTGGGTATTGTCAAATTTTTTGGGAATTTCTGTGTGAATTGTTAATTTCTTGTACCCTCTGTCATTGATATTGTTGCTGTTACTATTCATTTTCCTATGTCATTGCTGTCTCTAGTAAATTGTTCTGATCTTAAGCCACGATCTTTATTTTTGTGCTTCCAGTTGTCCTCTCCATCCCACCCTAGCAGCAGGCAGAAGGGGAAGGGGGGGCATGTGAGTATGGAGACACTTGGTATGGAGAGTCTCAGTGGGAGCACTAAATTGGGGAGTGTCATTCCTAAACCATAACAATATCCAGAATCCCTTTTACTCACTGTACAGAAAGACTCATTTCTACAATGACATTCATGTTAAGCAAGCTTTTAAACAGAAGTGTAGCTGTCCAAAGTGATCTGAGACGGATCCTACCCCATACATATTCGCTGTTTTCCTGTAGCCAAGGAGAAGTACCTGTCCTGTGGTGTAGGTGCTGTTATGGCTCCAAATAGCTCAGTCAGAGGGAGGGACTGTGTTTCCTAGCTGGAAGTGTTCACTGACCAAAATTACAGATAACTGCAGTTACAGATGAGATTGTAACTACAAAGTCATCTTCTCTTGGCAAAACACTCCTAAAACCACCACAATCCTACCCACCTCATCAATTCACCAGACCAATTATCAGACTACAGGCCACTAATGAAGATTCTGTTCAAACTGTTGCTCTTTGCATTCCCTTCTGGGTCACACCACTTTCAGCCCCCAGCTTCTTTTTAAAGAATAACAGCAAATGAGGCTGTTCTGATGGAAATTTTCTGAGAAACTGTCATTCATGCTAAAATTCATGAAACTTTTTAAAAAATACTTGGCAGTTGTCCACATACTCTTAGGAAGAGAAGAAAAAAAGGGGTAATCTCACAAATCATTGTTCAGCTGAAGCCAGCATTCTGGACTTGATTTGAAGTTTTTTTGTTTCCCACCAAAATTATTAGACATACACTACCTTCCTTCCTCTTGCAGTAAAGGCTCAAACTCACTGTTTCTAGTGACTGATATTTCTGAGTTAGTGAACAGACTTCAGGCATGACCTTGTGTTTGCATGACTCTTTGATAATATAATTAACAAATAGATTTGAAATATAGGATAACTTCATCAACAAGCATCCTACTAGCTCTGATAGCTCCTTTTAACCCAAGAATTGCTTTCAATGGTTGGATCTTCTTTAATATAATTTTGTTTGTGAGCTCATAGGTAGTTAAGTGTGAATGCATGTTGGGCAGTAACAAGTTTATGATTATGCCTTACATCCTTGCAATGGTAGCTTTATGTTCACTTGAATTGAGACATTGGAATAGAATTAAGTATTATAATGATCTCCACACTGATAATATACAGACAATTACAGTGATGCTTCTTGTCCAGATTACATAGTCAGGAATATTCAGGTACAAATTTTGCAGTGGAGAGACCTCCTGACATCGTAAACAAAGAGGCAAAACCCATCCAAATTGGGTAGTTCAAGTTAGCCAGGGACATATGTAGACTACTCTTAATCAAGTACATAATTATTAAAAAAAATAAAACACAAATGCATTTTTATAGGATTCTTGTGTGGTAAAGCCTTTGGGAGTTTCACAAAATACAACCAAAACCAAGAATTTTGTTTTCCATTAAAAACTGCAGAATACCCTATTGAAATTGGGACCTGGCAAGAGAGCAAAAAATGCCTACTAAACAGCTAGCAAAGCACAAAAGATAGAGCAATCACCCACAATTCATTAGATTTCTCTACATGCCAACCCCTCCTGACATCAGAGTGAGATTTTTCACATCATCAGTGGGAGAAAGATCAAGCTCAAAATGAACTGTAGGAAAGGTCTCAGTGAGGGAATGAGGGCAGCAGTGCTCTCAGCTGTGCTTGCACAGATTGAACTAAACATGCCTTTCTCTGAGCCAACAGTAACTGGAATAATGATATTGCCATCTTTTAGAATTTAAACTTCCTTTTGCTGGAAAAGGATGATGAGATGGGAGCCCTCTATGTTGATGTTTAGACCTAGGCTGAAGACTGAGATCTGTATTTGAAATATCTTGTGGTGTAAAAGAATTCTATACCATTTCTTTATGGTTTTCCTTGATATTCTCCTCTTTGTACATATTCTGGCAAACTCTTCTTATCTCAGCCAAAAGGTGATCAAAATAAGCTTTGATTTTTTTTTTTTTAAGGGAGTTCTTTTCAAATCTGCAGAGTTGATAAAAATGCTGGGTTTTCAAAAGGGTTGGCACAGTGAAGATGTAACTGCCTTTTGGGGCAGATTGAAAGGGAGCTAAACTGCTCAGAAGATGTTGTGTTACTTTTAAAATGTCTGCAATTCTTCCTCAGGCTTGTAAATCCTCATTTATGTAAACCACAGTCTTTTGTGGTGAAACTGTTCTCTAACAGAGTTTTTCAGCTTTGTAAGATGCTGTTTCTCTCTCAGTTGTTTTGGGTAAGGATATGGTCTGAATTACCGTGTTATCAAAAACACCCCCACAAATAACTTTCACTTCCAGCAATCATAAACTGCATAGTTTTTGCTATTTTGGCAGACAGTACCTTCACAACATTGCATACTAGATCAGATCAAAGCTAAAAAACCCCATTGATGCCATGAAATAAAAAGGAACAGATATCACAAAGCTTGCATTTGTTCAATTCAGGAAGGGAGAATGAAGATTCCAAATGAATTGGAGAATAAAAGCACAATCATTAAGAAGGGTGGCCTTTGGTGTGGTCACCTCTGTTAAGATTCAGTCTAAGAGAAGGTTGTTGTTGCCTCTACTTGTTCTGTAATGGCCCCACCCTATTCATTTCTGTAGAAGAATGGATCAAAGTGTGCTTGAAGATAGACAAAGTTTATAAAAACAGAAAACTCATTTTCTCATACGTTCTTTGGTGCCGGAGGCAAAGGTATTGATTGTAAGGCAACCGAAACAAGCTAAGCTATTCTTGCCTCCTGTATGCTTGAATACTCATAATTGTGCAATATGCAGTGAAACAACCCAGAATGACGCACAAAGTGCAGTACAAATGAGAGACAAAAGGAGATGAATTGTTTAAATAAGGCAAGGCTGTGAAACTAAGATTCAGATGGGATTTCATCTTGTAGATGCTTCACAGAAGGGATAAAAAAATCATTAACTTGCTCAGTGGTTTTGTCTTAACTGTCAGTTCATATGGCAACTCTATACTGTATAAATAGAAGTATGTTTGGTTTGGTTCTTTTTTTTAAGTCTGTGTACTTTGCACAGGCACACTAACTTGTTTATTACAAAACTGGCTTGTGCTAGATCCAGGTGTAGAATGTTAAGGAGAAAATTAAAAGGATCTTTCGTAATGGAGTATGACTCTTTTGCTCTGCTTGGGTCCAGTGGGAATCTCTTTGGCATGACTGATGGCTCAAAGAGGGACTTTGGTGATTTTGAGTACTCTAAATAAATAGGTTCTCTGTGTTGGGTAATGCTATTTCCCGTGAGGAGGTGTTGTTAAAGGTTGTTTGCAAATCACTTAAAATATATGGGGCTGATCCACAATGTGTGTATTGCCTAATTCCAATTGATTTTTGCAGTTTTGTCTCTGTTTGCCTGCACGCCATCTTAACCGTAGCAGCACGTGTCTCCTGCTCATCCTGTGTCCACAGGACTGGTTTGTGGACAGCCTGTCAGACACGTTTGGCGATCCGCTAGCCTCCTCCATGTGTCCAGGCATGCTCAGGTCTGCCTGTTTCAGCTGTGTCAGCACCTCTGGGTGCTGCTTTGCTGCTTGTATGGTCATGAAGCTGGTTTTGAAGAGGGCTTTGAGGTCACCCTCTGTGGCATGGATTGTATACACATGGTGGACAGATCCGTCCAGAGATGAAAGTGCTTCTCCAGGGATATCTTATTCTGTTTGAGGGAGTGGAATTAAGTTCTACATGTGTGAGATGCCCTGATACTGGCGTACCTGTACCCTTGCTGGGATTGGTGTGCTTCTACTGCTGGTTTTCTGGTACTGACCAACAGTAAAGAGACTTGCACTACTGTGGCAGCATAGAGGAACCACAGAGAGGGAACAAATGCTGTTTACACCCCACTGAAGGCTTCTCTTTACTCCTAACACAGCAGAGGGCAGTCAGAGCAGAAGGAGGAACAAGGAATAAGCTCCCAACTTGTGCAAAGAAGTGTTCATTACCAAGCCTCTCCAGCTCATTACCAAGTCACTCCAGCCCCTCCCTTGGATTCACCTGGACATGTACTTCTTCAGTAAGATAAATTATGTTCACTTTCCAATGTGCTGACTTTGGGGTAAGGGGGGAAAAAAGTCAAATCAGATATGTTCTTTTTTGTTTTAATTAAGTAATCTGTATTTGAAGGTGGTGACAACTCAGCTTCAGGCTCCTCTTGTTCATCCCATACTCTGGGAAAAGTTCCAGTCTGATTTTAGCTTTGCTCATAACAGAAAGTTTGCATTGGTGTCCTAGCCCTATAATAAATTGTGAATTCTGTCATCAGCTCTAATGGTATAATGAAATTTCAACAGTTACACAATGTGCAGTGTTCTTGTCTCCTAAGGTCCCCAGCTGACTGGCCAGCTGCTGCTGGGGAAGGTGAGAGCTCCATATAACATGGAAATATTCCTTTGGATGAGAGTGGATTTGCTGTTCTTGAGAATTCCCATTATGCCTCAAGGGTCCCTGCCCTGCTGTTTGTTTTCCCTAGCAATGTGAATTCTGCCACGTCAGTGCAGATGATTAAGATTTCACTCCTTGTATCCTGCCTGTAGATAAATGTAAGGTGCTGTGGTTCAGAGACAGCTGAAGTCCCACTGGTTCTATCTTCCACACCTCAACCTCTGCTGTAGTTATCTTTGCTAATGCTGTGACCTGTGTTCTCCACTCCTCCCTGACCACTGAATGTGCAGGGGATGCTTACTCAAGTATTGCTGGGTGTAAGGGGAAGGATGTGCAACTTAATTGTTCATGACCATGGACAGGAGGAACAGCCCTTTCCAAGCTTTTTGGGGGTGGATTGCTTTACATCCTTGAATAAGAAGCCTAAATTCTCCCTGCAGATCCCATGCATAGAATGATTCCTTCCTTTCTTAAATCCACCATATTTATCATCACCTACATGACTTTAGTGAGCACCCTGGCAAACTCTGGGATAAATAATCTGTTGCATTTTACCATCTTGTGTTTCCTAACCCTGCCACTGAATTCATCTTATCATTGAGCTGTGTAATCAAACAGGCTGATTTGCATCAGGAGTAACTCCTGTAACAGGAGTTTTGCATCTTGATGCTTTTACTATTAACAGTACTAGGCACTGTTTTCTCTTCCAGTTTTGTCACCTTGTGACACTGTGAAAGACAATATAATATTGACTAATGAAAAGTTATTCCTGCATAGATGGATGTTGCTATATATTCCACTTCTCTGGAGCATTTCAGGAGATACAGAAAAGACAGTCACAGCCTCACACCCCAGTGCTGCTCAGATGCTGGAGTAGCAGTAACTTTACCAGCTGTTCAAGTTACTTAATCCTGCATTGTGACTAAGGCCACAAAATTCAATAGCTACAATGAAAATATAAAGGCCTTTCCATCCTCTTACCTGTATTCTGCATCTAAGAATCAAAACTATCCTTGTGTTGACACTTCTTAAGGTTGGGTCTGCATTTAATTGCTGGCATTTTATGAAACCTCTTTGAATTTGTGGAAATCATCTAGTCAGCCCTGTTACTGTGCATTACTGTTTATTAGGACAAGCAGCAGATAACATGGATAGATCAAACATTCAAACTGGTGGAATAGGTGCTTGAAAACAGGCTTGACATATTTCAGCCTTGAGAGATTCTACCTTAGTTTATGGCACCAAGTATTAAGTCAAGACTTGCTATTTTAACAGCATTGTTAGGAAATATTTATTGCCACAAAGAATAAAGAGTGTAACACAAATATTCTTCATCTGACAAGCTGAAGAACCTCTTATTCTGATGGAGATGGCTGTAAACTTTGATCATCTTAGCTTGCAGCCATTCTGTGCCCTTTTCTGATGATGCATATGGTGTATGTAACACAGTAGTACCTAGAAACACTGAGTAGCCTTCCAGATTTCATTGTGCTGGATACTGTATAGAAGGAAAAAGAAACCCCAACCCAACACCAGAAGGTAATAAATTGAAACCTTAAAGTATCTTTCAGCTGCTGATTGATAGACTGCTAGAATTCTGGTTTGTCACCTTCCATTTTTATACTTTCTATAGGAGACATTCTAGCAAGAAATTCACAGTTTTCTTTTAAAGAAACTTGGTCTGTGGAGTTTCTGATGGGTGGTGCTGTTCCTGTTGGATCCTGTCAAATTTGTGGGTGCAAAACACCTTCCTCAGTTAAATCCTTGCTGACTAGGTCTTCTCCATTTTTTCCCTTGCCATCTGGAAAGTGCTGTGCATGATGCTCAGTCAGAGGAAAAAGCACTTTTTTCTCTAACACTTGGCAGGGAGCTGGCAACAAGAAACTTTTGTTGCCAGAATCTGTGTTCTCTGTGGGGGTGGCTCAGATGGCACTGAATTAGCTCAGAGACTTAAAAATGAAGAGTATTTATGATATTTTTTATTGATGGCAAGTAACTAACCCTACCTCTAGGACAACTAAACAAATTAGCTTTAAGAACAGGAAAATGGGCTTCTCTTGAAGGGCCCTTAGACTTTGGTTTTACAAAGAGGTTAATTTGTCCATTCCACAGTAATTCTTCTTCAGCATACATAATGCCTGGTTCTTAGGAATCAAGACTTTATGACCAAAGGCATATCTCTATTCCTTCTATACAATTTTTAAACTCCTTGGTTGAAATAGGTAGGGGATAAAGTCTTGGGGCAATGGGCAAAGAGATTGTAGGTGTCTATAGTTTTAATCAATTTCAATAGATAGTTGGAGAAGAGGTACTCCTATTAGTGCCTCATTCCTACTAGAATGCTCTATTTCCTCCCATAAAGTGGAGGACTAGCATTAATGATCAATCTCTTACCCAGCCTGAGACCACAGCCCACTGACCAGTCAGCTTGTGCAGCTCCAAATCGGATGGCACATGCACTGCTGCTTGGGCAGGCTAACAGATGAGTACTGGGAAGGGAACGGAGAGGTTCTGGGATTGCCAAGGAACGCTGTTTTAAGTAGAGGGTGCGGGGCATACATCTGCAGGAGACTCAGCTACATCAGTTGTGTTGCTCATAGAACAGCTCATTGACCTTATGCCTATTAGTTCCCTAACTCTCCACCCGCTTCTGCGAGGGCTCAGGGAACAATAGGGAGAATATCAATCTAGTGAATCACTGTTGACTGTGTCCTCCACATTTCCCTTATTTGGGCAGCCATTTTTCTCAGGTATGCTGAACATCCACAAAGTGGCCAGGTACTAACCCCTCAGACACTCAGACAGGTGCCTCAAAAGACATTCAGGAGAATTACTCCAAGGTTCATGAGCTACATTTTTAAATTAGTCTAAAGAATTTGAATGTGGGATATGGTACCGAACTTCCTTAGGGTTCTTTATTATCTAAAGGCAAGATATTCAAATAAACTTGACCAAGTTAAGATAATTAGTCCTTCATCTTACCCCTGCAGCATATCTATTATACTTGTCTGGTGAGTCTACTATTCAACTGCGTCAGGGATCTTTGTTAATTTAGTGGAAATAAAGGATATCATCAGTATTTATGCTAAGAGGCTTGTGTTTACCATCAGTATGCCCAGTAGATGTGCAGATGTTAGCCTGATGTGAAATTTAGACTTCGTCTTCCACTTCCAGCTGGCCGGTTCATTAACTCATGTCTTACATGTCTTTGTGACTGTGTTTGGCACAGGGTTAGAGATTTCAAGATGTGCTGGTGTTTGTTTACTGTGTGTGTTTGAGATAACATACCAGGGAGAGAGAAGCATAATTAGTGCTTTGGTTTACTTACAAACTTTTATGTGTATCTTTTACATGCCCTTTAGGTGCAACTGCTGTCTGGGGTACCATGAAGCTTCACCTTTCACTGATATATTTGGGACAAAATCCTGTGTCAGGTGATGCAGCATTGCCATACAGCTGTCACAGTTGAAGGACTGGGTAAGCTCGGATTCCTTTGATTTTTTGTTATTACCTAACAGCCGTAAGAACCTTAGAGCCTGAAGTTCACGGGAGCATAATTTTTGTCTCTTTCTGCAGCAGGACTTGCAGAAGTAAGAGAACTGCTTGTTTTCTTCATTTGTCATTCTTATTCCCACATCCAGCTGACAGAGAAGGAATACAGAGTGCCAAATTGGAAAAAACACAACAGCCAAAACAAACCCCCCAAAACCCCCTCAGTTCTGTTCTCCATGTTTGTCTTTGGAGGAGTGTATGAATGAACTACATTGTTGACTTTTCCGCTCAGCTCTTTTTCAGTAGATTATATTTGAAAAGCTTTTTGGAAGAGATACTTCTAGTTTGTTTAATTGCTTGTGTCATTCTCATTTTGTTTGTCGAGTGCCAACATCTCATCCAGATCCAAGAAGCGGCTAATAAACAAATCCTGACTACTCTGTGGCAAAAGCTCCAAGATGAGCAAAAGCCAAGGAAGTCTTGAAACTATTAGCAGTGTTTAACTGTGCTTTCAACACCTTTTTCAATTGAGAAAATGGACTGAGAAGAATTTATATGATTGTTTGTGAGAAATTATGATATTAGTAGTTTGCAACTGACTGCATTTTTTTTTGAGGAGGAAAAGACAGGACACCTGACATAACTGCTCATATCTGAATATTTGCCATGGGGGATATTATATGAAAAAATCCATATGTTATATGGATTTTTTTTTTCATCCCCAAAAAGGTGCT
The DNA here is from genome assembly GCA_013400575.1 of Peucedramus taeniatus. NCBI lineage: Eukaryota > Metazoa > Chordata > Aves > Passeriformes > Fringillidae > Peucedramus > Peucedramus taeniatus. Next base: position 172,252 of record WBNO01032610.1, read on the forward strand.
TTTTCATTGTGGCATTGAAGCCTCAGTAATCACAGGTATTGAAGCAGTATTTTGGAACAACATCTAAAGGTAGATAATCCATCAGGTTAATGAAAAGGTAGGATATAAAACCTCTCTGCTACCTTGAAATGCCATCTTGCATTTGCATCTTGCCAATGCACCTTACCACTGGCAGCTATGCCCTTTATGTTATTTGGCTCCTTAATGTTGCTTTAAATTTGCAAAGATTTGGTCACAAAAAGCATCACTTGAGTTTCAGGAGCGAACTCTTCTCTCCCATTCTCTTTCTTGCTACTGCCCCATTGAGAGTTTCTTCATGAGAGATCGTTAGGTTTGTGAGGCAGATTGCCTCTGGTGTAATGATGCAGTTACACCAGGAAGAGATTTGGGGCATTTTAACTGTACTCGGTCACATGAGCCGTGCAAAGACAGCCTTCCCACGCAGAGCATTTGCACAATGCTTTCCTGGAATTTGAGGATGAAGCACATCTTGCCTGTTGTGCTTCAGGCATTTCACCTAATGAGACAGAGCCCTGCCTGCTGGATCACATTAGTTGGATTAGATCAGCAGTGACAGTCCTTCAGCTGTATTGCTGGGACTTTGTCTTCATCTTGTACCTGCTGACCATCATCCCAGAGAAGTTATCAGTATGGGTGTACTTTTGCTTGGCCCAGATAAAATACTTTCATATTTTTTTGAACAGCTGGTATGCTTTTAAATAGAACACTCGAGGATGTGCCAGGAAAAATCAATTTAGAGGGTGTCTGAAAAGGATTGTGAAGAAAATTCCTGAAATGCAATGGCTGCTGATAACTTGTGATGACAGTTATCACTGTCTGAGTATTGTTGCTGTGACCAATTTTTATGTAGTCCATTAGGCTGAATGGATCTAATCAGTTTTCCCCCCAGTTATGTCTCCCAGGATTCTTTTTATTGATCCTTATTTTCCCTGGATTGAACCAGGTGCTGAAGGACTGCTGTGTCCCCTTGTTTTTGTCCTTAATGCATGCAGTGCTAGAGCTGTTGCATAGAAGTGTGTGTGGAGGGGGAATCGTCTCCATCTCTCCTTGGTGTGGAACCCATCTTGGAAGCTCCCTAGAGGTTTTGCCTCTGTTGTTGAGGTCACAGAGGAACAAAAGAGTTGCAAGTTATTAACTGCCTGAATCAGGATTGATCTGCAACATAAATGAGGATGAAGGCTCTTAATCTTTCCAAGAAGTGGGGTGCTACAGTTTCATCCATTGTTTGAAAGCTGTCACTGATTTATCAC
>WBNO01032611.1:6856-20445 GCA_013400575.1 Peucedramus taeniatus
CGCTGCTCGCGGCTCTCGCCCCGCGAAGGCGGGGGCGACCCCCGCGGCCGGGGGCTGGTGCGCCCCGGTGTCAGCCATGTTTGGGTGGGTATGGTAATGAGGACCTTCTCCCAACCTTTGTGCCTCTTGGATTAATTTTCTGTGCAGGGTTTTGATGGTTGTAGCCCGCCGTGTACCACGACATGTCCGCAGGGTAGATTGGTACCTACGGTGTTCTCCTAGTGATTCTATTTCTCTTCGATTTGCTTATTAATCCTAATTTTCTGTGCCCGTATTGCCTGGTTTTGTTCTCATTTTGCTAGTGTTAGAGTGAACTGGAATTTCTTCTTGCTTTTTTTGTGGAAGTAAATGAGATGATTGTAATGTGTCTGCACAGTCACACTGACCTGGCACACGTGAGAGTTGTGGTGGGATTTCATCTATTTAAATAAATTGCACTGTGTTTTACTTGTTAAAGACCACATTATCATTAACTATTTTCAGCCTGCTGCTGCTGCGTAACAAGCTCACTGCTGTAGTGTTGTTTTCTAAGACAAGCCTAATAATTTTTAAATTGTATGTTACCATCTGTGTGTCACTGTGGCATACCATAGGATATGGACCCAATTTCTCCCCCTCCCCTTCAAAGAAAAGTGTGAATAAAGTAAAGATTTTGTTATCTGATGTCATATAAATGTATGCTGGATGTAATGTGCCGGCAGCTTTCTCCATTTGATTAAAAACTGATGCCAACATAATCAGTTTCTTTCTATTTAGCAGTATATTCCCCATTATCAGCATCACATTAGAAAGGAAACTATGAAAAAATACTTAGGAAAGCTTGCTTAATTTCGTTTTGGCTAATATACAAGTTTTTTGTTTACCCACACTCCTTATTAAGATAACTATAGACTTGCAGCCTACATGCAGGGCATATTGGACACTCCCTTTGGGCTCAGCTCTGCACTTCAGACTCAAGAATGAAAAATTCCATTGGTTTTGATCTGTGCACAAAGAACCAAACCATTCATAGCTGTTCAGATGTGTCACCAGTACAGAAAATTGCGTATGTGAAACTGCCAAGGCATCTTGAAACTATAGCATAATCTGATTCCTTTTGACCTTTTGTCTTGCCGTTCTTACAGTTGTCGTTTTTCCATATTGCAAAAGCCTGTATGCATAAAACTTTTCAAATGCTGAATTAGTTAGAAAAAAAATTGCAGACTATTCAGAAACACAATCTACTCATTGCAGCTATTCCTTTTGATTTAGATGACATTGTTAAGGAGTAGTCACTGCTCAAGTGGTATGGAATTGCCTCTTGAACTATTTGTGGTAGAATCTTTCTGGGTAGATTTTTTTAGGGAATTTTCTAGAGTAATGTACCAGAAGTGTACACAGCATTAAGGACATTTTTACCTGTTTTCCCAACTACCTTCCATTGTTCTGACCATTTTACTCATCTTCATTATTAATGTTCTTAATTAAAAGACAAAATACCTGTTGATTTTGGAAGAACAGTTTTCAGTCCCAGATTTTATAGATCAGCATAGCAATGGCAGCTTTTCCATATGGCTTTAGAGATGTCTGAAATCTCAGTTGCAGAATACTTTTGACATATCAGCAGGTGGCCGATTAAAACTTGAGCAACTCCATTTATCCTTGAAAATTGATTCAAAGTAACCTTGCCATTACTCAGGAAATGTATTGAAATAATTTAGGAAAAAAAAGTATAATTGACAAATGACAACCAAATGCTGTTCTGCTGAAGAGCTGGAAGCACAAATCCTGGTGAGACGGTACAAAGTAGCGTGAAGATGCAGCGGTAACTGCCAGAATGGTTGCATTGGCAATGGCAGTAACTGGACTGAGCTTCCCATAGTCTAACACTGAAACTGAGCTCTGCGTTCTTATACTTCACTGCTAAGGGTAGGGATTCCTTGTTTGTAGGAAGAAAGCAAAGAAAAAGTTTGTGTAATGTTGTGGACAACAGTGCCTTGAGTCATGGTGCCAGTCGTCTATTTAGCACTTTGGGGAAAGAGTTTCTCGCTGCTGGTAAATAATAGTTTGGCATTTCAAGTGTCAGAAATGTGTACTGCAATAATAATAATTCAGTTCTCCTTAAGCCAAAATGGAGAAGGGATGAAAACTCTAATAGGACATTTACAGTGTTTCATTTTCTATAGTGGAAGCAGTGTTAATTTTCTATCTAAGACATAGACATTTATTGTAATGTAACTTGAAAGCATGATTCGTGTAATGAAATCAAATAATCAGATGTGAGGAGAAGTAAGATTTCTGCTAACCCATGTGTTCAGTTTGGATTTTTGCTTGTACATAAAAAAGAGGAAGAAGTAATCACATAAATTCTTCCCAAGGACAGCTTGATTTACTTATTGGTCCATTCTAAAGCACAGAGGTCAGAGACTTAGGGTCTCAGGGCAGCTATGTATCTGGTAATATCTATTTTTCAGTAATTGATTTTGCAACTTAAGTAACTTTAATACTTTATTGAAATATTAAATATACTTTTACAACCTCTCACTTCTGAGAAATGTGATAAAAGTGTACAGTAAACTCATGGTTCTTTTTATCTTCGTATGGTGAGCTTAGCACATGGAGATTTTGTTTCAAGTTGCCAGTAGCTGCACTTTTTGAATTTGACCAGGGGTCGAGTTTCTTCATAATTGCTGAGATTACTTCACTTGATGGAGTGGTAACTACTGAATTTGTTCGTCAATGAAGTACATGTAAGAAAAGACTGCTGAATAAGTGATACATTTTCTCCATTTGAATAGGAGGTTACAGTTAGGTTACTCATCCTGTAAGTCTCTGAAGTATTTCAGGTGAAATTGAGGTTGATTTGTGGGAAGAAAATACTGAGAAACCTGTGCAGAAGTGAGAAACTACAGTAAGGCAAATTAATTCTTTAAAGAAAACGTGCAGTGAAAAGAAAAACTGACGTTTAAGAGCTCTGGGTTGTAACATTCTGTCTCTAGATGTTTCTCTTTGGCCAGGGATTTGGCAGTAGTCATACAAGCTGTTAAGATCAAGTCTATTGATAATGAACAATCCTGAGAAAGAAACTTTGCTGGTTTTGTCAATTTATTGTGTTTGTTCTATAATGGTAGGAAGTATTCTCATGTAGTTAAATTTAAGGAGGCTAATCTGGAGCAGAAATTTTTTGCATTTGAGTCTGTGCGGGGTTTTGTTGTATGATAAAGCCATGAACAAAATTTTGTAGGAATGGAGAACAAATTTCCCAGCAGTATGAAACAGATGCAGTGTCACTGAAGACTGTATAACTTACCTGTATCTGCAGCAGGTCTGAATTTAGTCTTGAATTTTCAAATAGTTTTGCTATAGTATAAATGGTTCTGTTGTAGACACCAGAATAAAAACTTTTTTCTGATGTGTTTAAGTCTCCCATTGCCCACAAAGCTCTTCTTTTTTTACAGTGTCATGAATGTGTAACAGATTTCTTTACATTCTTCAGTGATGTTTTCTGAGACATGCTAATACAAGTATAATTGTATAGAATATAATTATCTTTAATTGCAATTGAATTAAGCACCTATTGAATCCATACCTTACTGATAGGCTGTATTAAACTAGGTAGGGAGAAATGCAAGATCATATAGCTCATGCTGAAGAGCAGCATAATGGTTGCTTCAGTTTGTAGATAGAGATGGGCTTGACTAGGCAAAAAGGTTATGGTGTGTATTCCTATTTCCGCCAAAGAACACAATGCTGCATTGCAGCAGTAATTCAGTCTGTGCAATGAGTGCTGTAACACAGTGTAACTCTTCCTGAAATAATTATCTGTACACAGATTCCCCCAGCGATAGCCATTCTTCACAGTCACAGTACTCCCATGAAACCTCGTTTGCTCCTGCAGTCTTCTTTCTCTCTTTATCACTCAAATATGATGGTCACTAGGTATTCCCCTCATTCTGTCTGCAAAGATTTCTTTTTTGAAGACTTAAAGCCGTCCATTGCTCCTAAAACTTCAGTTTTCATTTTCTGTATTGCTTGTCATTGTATTTCCATCATGCTTTTTATTTCCAGCTTGTAGACTCATATTTGAGATGCATTTTGTACATTTCCTTTTGGTGCAAAAGGCTCCTCTTCTGCACTTTTGCATATAATTCTTCTCTAGTGATTTCATAAAGACTGAAACATTTGGCATGAATATCAATAAAAATATTTTATGAACATGTGTCATGGTGAGAGTCCTGACTTTTAGTTCAATGTCCTCTGCCTAACCATACTGCTTTCTTCATTGGGAGTCAAAGAGAAGATTTGGTGAACAGGAACATGACACAAGCTTGTGGGACTGGACTGGTACACCTCACTGGCATAATCTATTTTCAAAACTGAGGTTGTAGTGATGTGAACTGGCTTCAGCTTTTATTGCATTTTGCCACCCTCACAGCAGCATGTTGGTATGTAACTGCTTCCTCAGGGAAGAATGCAGTGCTCTGAAGAATGGAGTGTTGATCTCTTTAATCCGTTCAGTGGCAAACATTGAACCGAAAAAGGTATTGAGGATTAAAAATTAAATGTAAATAATTTTGTCAAATTGCTGTGTTTCTACCAGAAGTAAAAAATAAGATTATAAAAGAAAAAATTACACTGTGTTAGAAAATAATATTTTCGGCTTTCCTTTTCAGAGGGGAGTGCTGGTTTTAAGAAGAAATGCAATGTAAGAATTATTGTCTTGTAATTTATGTTGGAAAAACACTGCTAGAAGTTCATTAATACTTAGTTTTATCAGTTGTTGCAATAGTATTGTGAGATGAAATTGCCTTACAAATGGCTTTTTATAGAGATTTGTGGTGAATTTCGAAGAACATGGGGCAGCTGTACTCAATATACTTTCAAATACGTAAGTGAGGGGTTTTTTTTCTGTTTTTTTTTTTCTGTTCTGAGTGCCTGTTTTTCTGTACATGTTGGGAAAATCTCCAGCCTTGTAACTTTATTGTTTATTGGTATTACACAGCTGAGAGAACCAGAAGTACAGTGTTCTAGTAGGTATCTATATATTGATTGGCATGCAGATATGTCTGATAGAGGTTCATTGGAAGGTGCCCCACATCAGATTCATTGCCAGTGTAATGGTGAAGAGGAGCAGCAGTGTTGAACAGGACCAGGACAACTCCCTTACTAGGCATTCCTTGCAAAAGAGATAGTGAGAAAAGGACATGCAGCGATGTTTTTCATTGTGTCTTCTGGTGCTTTGACTAATGAAGTTCCTTTGGGTCTTAATGCAAACACTTGCAAGTTTGGTCAGCAGAGGCATTGCAAGTCTTATCTCCCTGTGCCAGCGTTTCTGAATGCAGGCCTGAAGCTGAAGTGAAAGTTCTATAGTGAGCCTGGATCTCCCAGGGAGCTAATTTGGGTCTGAATTCCCTGTTGTGAGGGATTATTATTGCTTAATCTGCTAGTGGAGGTCTAATCAGGTTACTTTACTTCTGCATGCTGGTGCATTGAGTTAATTCTTTTTCCATGGAAAAAATAACAAAATTCCTACTGTGTTCTGACAGAGAAAGTTGGGGTCTGCCAGTTTGCTTGATATCAAAAAAGTCAGAAAAGACTCACTGTTTTATCTTTCAGTATGTGAAAGAAACAGATTTTAGCATATCAAGGACAATGTGAGTAAGACAATTAAAATCAAGCTCATATGTTTGTTTTAGTAAGATTTTTTGCAATAGTTTGTTTATACCAACTCAGATTATTGATTGCTCTTATTTCAGTGACAGAAGAATTTTCTAAATGTTCCTTTAACTGAACCGTGTACTGTTCATCAATTTCCATTCTGTTAAATTCCATCAAACAATACAGACGCTTGTCAAGTCAGTTTAAGAATAATTTTAGATTTCTTTATAAATGGAATTTTAAATTAAAAAATCATTCTTATTTGCTCATTTCAGTCATGGAAAAGTCCAGAAAAATATGTTCTTCGATAAATGTAATAATAAAAATTTCCCTTCAGTGGTTTCATCTGACAGGTTACGTCATTTGAGTCATGAAAAGGATGAGAAGCTGAGAACTAAATCAATTGATCAAATTCCATTATCTAAATTCAAGAAAAAAAATACAACCCACAAACAGCTTTAATAAGGCTAAATTATATTTTAGACATTTTACTTTTAATCCAAGGTACTGGTAATATAGTAATGTTTTAAAATACCTTAGAAGATTTAGGACTTGGAGTCCTAATATAATGATAGTTTCTCATAAGTATAATTTAAAAATCTACATAAGAAATCCCCATTTTACTAAGGATTTACAAAATTAACTGTCTCATCACATAGTTCTGTATTTCTGTACAAGGAAGTGTAGAAGGTAACAAGTAATGGAACTAACTGAAGATGTTTAACAGAATTTGGTGCGATATTTCCTAGCTTAATGCTGATGAACTTCAATACCAGACTACATCCAAATGATGTGGGAACATAGAATAGCATTTTATATGGTGAAGTGTTCAAGTTCAATACTCTGAGGAAAAAGAAAGCCTGTTCAGTGGTTCATGTTTAGCTAATCAGTGCTGGTGAGTAACTCTACTCTTTCTCCCTATTCAGACTTCACACAGGAGCATTCGTACCTAGACCTATCTGGAGCTGAGTAGTTTGATATCAGTCTTTTTTGCAGGTTTGTTTTGGGTCAGAGAGGCTTCTGTGCATGTCACTGACTGTTCTGGGAGTGCTGAGCGTGGAGCAGTAGACTCCTTTTGCAAATGAGCTGCGATCACACTTCAAACATTTGTACTTGACGGTAGTATCTCTTGAGAGAGGACTCCTTATTTGCTTTAGTACCAGCTCCTTTAATACAGAGAAAATTATTAAATCTGACAGTAGGAGAGTGCCTTTGGATTTGTGATGTGTCTGGAAGGACTGTCCTCCATCCTTGGTGCAGCCTGGCCAGTGATAATATATTGAGTTAGGAAAGCAGTCCTGTTACAACCATGCACCAGCCTGCTGAGCACGCCTCCCACATTTTCTCAAGCCCTGCAAATGTTGCAGTCTATACAGTGATATTTCTGTGGATAACCTACTGCTTAATGGAAGGTTAATGAAAGGGAAATTATTATGATACTGTGCTAGGAGTCTCAAGCCCAGTTTATCCTGAAGTGTAGCAGTGCAATGTTTAATGCATGACAGGACAGAGTGATGCAATTTTTGTTGGAATTGACTCGTCAGTGAGAGTTCCAGATAAATCATATTGCTGCTGTGCAACTTACTCTATCTAAAATAATTAAAACAGGTATGACCTTTTAAAACATTTCAGTAAATACTGATGGATGGCTTGTGTCTTTTTGACTGAAAATCTCTCTTTGTTATTACAGTTAGAGAAGGATTTCAGACTTACAGACAAATACTGATGTCATTTCACATGTGCAGCTGTTTCATTTTAATGTAACCCCTGAACTTATTACTAATTACTGGAACTGAGAAACTGCTTTCTAATTTACATCAGTGGAACAAAGGGAGAAAAAAGTTTGAAATGTGACTAAAAGTAATGTTTGAAGTACCAGATGCTGTGGCATATAGTCCCAAAGCTCCATTAGGACTGCTTAAATGCTTCAACTTAATGTATTAAGTTTGCATTTTGGTTCTACATAGGTATCTCAGTCAGAACTAAGAGCCACTGAATCATGTATGAACTAGAAGAGGGTGTAGTCCTTTGAAGGCTGCAATGCAAAAGACAGAAGAGATGAAAAGAGGCCCACACAAACATTAATTTAGCCCAGATATACAGGATAGAATATTAGGATTTCTCTCTTGTATAAACAACTTTTTCCCTATTCTACTGTTCTCTGTATAGCTCATACACTTAATTTTTTTTAATTTTTTTTATTTTTAAGAACTGGTATCAGTCAAAGCAAAGCCTGGTGCTAGTCCCACTGCCTGTCAGAAGGAAGGTTTATGGGATCCTGAACCCTTCAGTGACAGTAGTGAACATGAAGCAGATCACAAGCCAAGTAGGTTCTACTATGCTTAAAAAAATTGGGCTGACTGCCAAAGCTAGAGTTGCTGAGAGGAGGCAGTAACAGAAGGGAAAGTGAGAAGACAGTGACCGGAGTCTAGGGAATCAATGAAAAGAGGTTAGTTACAATGGAGTTCAGTAGGCAACTGGAGTGAACTTCAGCTTCCAAATCCTTGGGAATTACTGGAAAAAGTAATTGCCCTGTTGGCTAGGAGGCTGACGATAGTACTTGTGGTGGCAGAGGTTTTATTTCTGGTGCTCTGAAGTCTCATCTTGATAAGCTGTGGGCTGGGTTCCAGTAGCTTAACGTCTTTCCTTTGGGTCTGGCACAGAAGCAGCCGTGAGGTGCTTGACCTCTGAATGACTGTGTGAGCAGTACCTTGCAGTTCTCCACTGCGTGGGATTTTGTCAGGACATGATGCAGCCTTCGTACTATGGACCAGATGTTGCAGCAAGTCCATAAGCAAAAGCTGTAAGGTCTCATGTTTCCTGAAGTAATTTTTGATTCTCACCAGCTAGCACTTCTTGATTAGACTTCTTGTGTATTCTTTATAGAAGCCCTCTTTGGAGCTTTCATGAAGCTTAACACATAATCTAAATCCCTTTTAAGACTCTTAATTGTGCAGATGGCTTTGCACACACTAGTTTTATCCCATGTGATTAGTGAAGAATTTATTGAAAAACATTCCTCCCCAAAATCTTAAGGTTACCTTTTGTATGGCAACTGCAAGCCTGTCTTTTTAAATGATTATGTTTAAGAAGAACATGTATTCAAACACAGGCGTTTTTGTTTCTGTACATACACATTTGAAACAGTAGGCTTTTAAAATGGATTTGGCATTTCAAATACTTCAGATAGTTTCTTAGAAACAGGAAATAATTAAAAATATCTGAAGCATCAAAGCTTATAAGAGATGAGCATCTCTCCTTTCAAACTATGACTGTGATTATATATTCCAGGATGAAGAATAACAAGAAAATAAGTCACCATTGCTTTTGAACTACTAGGTGCATCCTCTCCATCAAAATTTTAATTACTGCATGACTTTCTGAAATGGTCTGAAAAACTTAATTTACTTTGGTTAAAATATGCTTTTAATAAATTCAAGTTCAGCTATTAAGTCAGGAAGTAAGGGAGTTGGGCTCCTACATTTTATGTAAAGTGCATACCCTTTTATGCATGGTAAGAATCTTGTTATGGTATCAAAATACAAGCAGTTAGCCTATCAGTCCTTAGGAACTAAACCAAAACAAAACCCTTAGCAAGTGACTGAAATGTATTTTATAAAATATTTTAGACCAAATAGTAGACTTATTCCCTACAATTTGGAAGTGGTTTAATATCCCTTTCTTCTTGTTTTCTCCTCTTGTCAAATCACTGAGATATGCAGAAATGGGTAAAACAAAGCACACAATTTAAAAATTAGGTTTCTTCTGCATAATAATATAATAACCTTTTTAATTTCTTTTTCCACAGATACTTTCAGTAGAGCAAGTGTTCAGAAACAGAAGTCCGTCCTCTTGATTCCCTGCTATCAAGAACCCATCAGGCACCATCTTCAGTCTTTTTATTCAGTAATTTGTCCCAAGCAGAGGAAGAGTCTACTTCAGTGTCCATCTGTTTCAGCTGAACGTCATCTCCTTGCTGTTTGTTTCAAATTACAAATGCCTAAGAACAGCAAGGTAGTGAAAAGAGAACTAGATGATGAGGTCATTGAGTCAGTTAAGGACCTGCTCTCTAATGAGGACTCTTCAGATGATGCCTTCAAGAAGAGTGAACTTATGGTTGATGATCCGGAAGAAAAAGATGTAGATGTTGAAGAAGGCTCAGATGTAGAAGATGAAAGACCTGCTTGGAACAGCAAACTCCAATATATTCTGGCACAAGTTGGATTTTCGGTGGGATTAGGGAATGTGTGGCGATTCCCCTATCTGTGTCAGAAGAATGGTGGAGGTAAGTTTTGTGATACAGCTGGCTGTATCTAGATTGATGATGCTAACCTTTTAGATTTCAGGGTTAGCAGAGAGAGCCACAGTCAAACCTGCTCCAACATGTCAAGTTTTTCTTTTAGTTTTTGCCAGAGCCTATTAGGAATAACCCACATTCTCTTTATTTAGAAAGATGCATTTGTTAAAGTAGCAGATTCTTCTAAGATGCCATTTCCTCATTTTGGGGTAGAAAGCTCTTGATACAAGCTTAGCTACTGCTCAAACCAGTGGCTACCTATAACACGTAATTATGGAGGGTTGCATTGTTTAGGACCTGGTTATTGTGCTTAAGTATTCTTTATAGTATAAAGACAATTATAATAATAATATTGACAATAAATCAAGGCATTAAAACTCCATCCACTTTAAAGACCAAAGCAGCATTTGATCTTTTAGTATTTAGTGGTACTAAGTTTCGCACCTTTACTTTCTAATTGCTTTTAGCTCCTGGCCATTTGATCATGATTTACTTCTGTCAAGAACTTCAAAATACACTGGGAGGGAAAAAGTAGGGTTTACAAATTTTTTTACTTTTTTTTTTCTTTTTTTAAACTGATGATAAGTAATTTAAATCATTCCATTAAGGGACTGCATCTGTTTTTGTGCTGTTATACAGTTTACTATTTTTGTAAATAACAAGGTACCTTTCACTTAAAACAATGACATCAGGCTGTTTGTTAGTTGACCATCTGTGGTCTTGAATGCAGATTGAAGTATGAGGCTGGAAACTTTCCTTCCTCTATGAATGCAGGATTAGTATTTCATCCAATGCTTATACCATACCCAGATATACTACATTAATGCACACTCTGTTGTAGCTAATTACTAAGCTGAATTCAAAACAAACCTATCACTTTTTATGATACAGAAAATGAATGTGTAGAGAAAATTAAGAATAACATTCTACTCCTGCTGCTTTTTAAAAAGCTGAATGATACAACTGATGTAATTGAGTATAAAAATGAGCTTAGAATATGATAAAAATGTAATTCTTTATTTGTTTTCTCTCAATTCAAGCATCAAAAGTTTATGCTTTCAAATATTCTATATTCAGTACTAAGTTAAATTCTTTTATATCTTGTTACTGTTTTTTTACTATCATTCAAGTTTCTTTTTTTCTCTTGTATTCTGGAGAGAAAGTCATTAAATGATTGATTTAAAATATGGTGTCAAGATGTAGTCTCAGGGACAATGGACTACAGCAGTTTATTTTGTGTAGTTGTGTCTAATGTAATCAGGAATTTTGCAAGCCAGTTGGATTCTCCTTGTGTGATGGAGCACACCAATGGATCCCTCACCAAAAGAAGGGATCCATTGGTGTGCTCCTTGGGCTGTTGGTTTCATGCCCTCAGGTGCTTTTACAGTTACTCTGTCAGTGAGGGTAAATTTAATTCTGGACAAATATAAATGAATTAAGTTAGTTAATAATTCCACATTAAAAAAGAAAAAGAAAAAGAAAACAACCCAAAACCTCTAAAACAGTAAACCAGCCAATCTTCAAGGATTATGACACTTTATTAATCAAATTTGAAAAAGTAACTATGGTGTCACTTGATATTGTAGTTAAGTGTTTTCTCCTGTGCTGTGATTGCAGGAAATTGGATGCATAGCATAGTCTGTGGAGATAAAAAGTTTTCTTCACATGCTGAGACAAGGCTGTACTTGACTTTTAACAATAATTTTGCACCATTTTAGCAAATGGCAGCCTTCTGAGCAACAGAGAAAATGAATTGATCATTAGAGCTGAAGCTTGGTTGGTTTTCAAGTTAATCCTAATGCTGGAGAAGTTAATCCTAATGATGGAGAAGGTGACACAAAACTTGGAAAAATATAAAGTACATTGGTGCCTGTATGTGTGTGCAGATGGACAGATAATTGTCACAAGTGCATAGAAGAATAGGGCGAGGGAGTGAAAACTTCAAACACATGGTAAGAAAACCTACACTTATTTATATGAGGTTTGGTTTTCTGCTACACATATTTTTACAAATAAGTTTTCTAGGTAAAATTAGAGTGGTTTTATGTAACCCATGTAAATATCAGTGTCAGAACTGTTCTGTAATCTTCTGCTCATAAAGCTTTACTATAAGTACCTGTTGAAGTCTCTTGGTATAAGGTAAACTTTCCTAGTGTATGACTAGGTCTCTACCTTCAGTTAAGAGCTTCATTTTCTTCCCTGCGTTTAAGGAACTTACATCTGGAAAACACCATGTGAGGGGAGGAAAATATATTAAAAAGTAGTAAACCAGTAGATACAGTTCCAATTTAAACCAAAAATGAAGTAAATACCATAGTTACTAATTAGTTTTCTTCACAGCCTTCTTACAACACTAAAGCCACCAGTAAAAAAAAAGGCAAATCCTAACTGTGAAGTAATCTTAACTTTTATCTTTCTTTTTGAACTTCTGTGCCAAGAACAGCAAAATAAACATAGATAAGACACAGCAAGGTTAGCCCAAATAGATACATGTTATTCAAGAATTTTGTGGGAAAAAATGGTGTGTTTCCCACCCTGTTTTAAATAGAGATTAAGTTTGTTTATGGCTGTGGCTTGTGGTATAATGACACTCCCCACGTCAGAGCTCTCTATTGCTTCAGTGATACCTGTGATACCATCTTTAAAAGTAATGTAAGGAGCATTACACTGCAGTGAGAATTAGGATGTCTGTAGATATCTTTGCAATCTCTGTTTCTAGGTCTGGTCTGTTTCACCAAACCAACTTCCTTCAATTTATTTCTTGTGACTGTTTAACACTTAGTCCCATTGCTTTAATTCATAGCAGCTCATAAATATTTAGAGTAATACCTGGTATTTTTTATAGCTAACTAAGTTATAGCTAGACTGGGTAGCTCTTTGCTGACTTTCTCACTTGTCTTATTCCCAGAAAAATGTTTGTTGGGAGAGGTGAGAGAAAAGGCTGGTATGCAGCTGGGATGTACTTGGATCCACACTGGGGATGTAGCTGTAATGCCAAATGTATTGAGTGGAAAAAAGAGTCTGGGAGCAGGCTGAGAACATAAGGGTGCTGGTTTTCTTGACTTTGAGAGGGAGGTGCAAAGGAGTTTTAGGCTCTGTGAAATAGGGGCTGAAGATGTTCAGTAGAGTTTTGAGAACTGACTGTAGATCTCTGTCCTCACCACAGGCCCTTCTTACCCCTGGCAGACAATGCCCAGGCCCCATCTGGCACTTAGGGCACCTCTTCCACTCTTTGTAGCCTAACAGATAAAAAAACTGTTTCATCCTTGATTCTTGATAAAGGCAGTTTGTGCTGGAGCTGAGTATTTCAATTTCATTTTTGCACTGTAGGATTTGTTTATTCCTCCTTTACTGCATGAAGGCGAATATGTATGTTTGTTCAGATTAGCACAGTTTGTATGTAACAATTTCTTAACCTCTGTTAGGATAACACAGGTTCAGAGCTGCCTCAGCTTCCTGTGGTTGATAGCCTAAAAAATGAACTGCTCAGGTCTACCCAGTCTTGCCAAGATGCTCATAAATAGTGACAAATTAGATTTATGATTTACTGCTGCTCCTAATTGTCATCTGGGGGACAGCTTGCACACCTTTCACTATTTTCAAACAAAGATATTTAAAGTTCATTCTGTTTGGCTGTCATTTCCCTTTAGGATTA
>WBNO01032613.1:0-57702 GCA_013400575.1 Peucedramus taeniatus
CCTCAAGATGTTTTCATATATCAGATAGCACTACAAATTACCAGATCTGAGGAGTTACTTCTGTGTAAAAGCACAAAAAATACTGTGATGATATTGTGTATTGGTAGTACATGAAACCTTATTCCTTCTTTTCCACTCTGAAAATAAAGTGTCTGGATGGGAAATCCTGAGCAAGGAGTCTGCTGGGCATATCTGGGAGTAATAGCAGGATGGGAGAAGGCCATGACAGGACCAGCACTGGTCTCACCTTCTGCAGACAGTTCTGAAGCAGGTGGAAACCACTCACTGTTCACCAAAACTTAAAGCAGTTGAGGAGCACATGGTGCCTTTGCTCAGACACAATAATGGAAGTGATGTCCACAGGGACAGGAGATGTGTAAGACCAGAAGGAGAGGACATGTGTAAGAAGAGAAATGAGGAGAAGGCCTTAGAGAACTGTGGGGATGAAAAAGGAAGGTAAACAAGAGAGACAGGTGGAAGACATTTTGAGGGCTGCACCTGAGGGATGCTCTTAGAAGGAGCTGCTCCATGCAAGAGGAGGGAAGCCTGAGACACAAAAAAAACCCAAACCCAAAAAAACCCAAACAAACAAACCCCAGCCAAAAAAAAAAAAAAAAAACAAAAAAACAAAAAAAAACCAGACTTTAAAGATGGGGAAAAAAAAACTGACAAGACTGGCAAAGCAGTGACATACTTGCTTTATGTTTTGTGCCCCTTTTGAAAACAAGCATTCTGTTTTATCTGGTGATGTGTATTTCGGGCAGCAGAGGGAGTCTTTTATTCAATGGAGTCACATTCAGTTCCTGTCTTTTACTCTCGAGCCTGGTATTTAGGGGATAATTGATTTAAAGGTCAAGGCCAGCAAACCAAGAAAAGATTATCCAGCAGAATGTTTGCTCTTTCTTCTTATTCAGGAGGGATGGAGAACTAAGATCTTTTGCCATCTAATTGTCAGTAATGTTTTCTTCCAAAAAGAAGAAAAATGTTAATCCATGCTTATCTTTCCTCATCTCAGCATTGGTTTGCAAAGGCCTTGAATGTTTTCAACAAGAGGTAGTAAAGATTTGGCTGCAGAAGACAGGATTTCTTTTTTTTTTTTTTCCAGGACATGAAACAGCAAGTCTTGCAAATAATGGCTATTTACCCCCAACTCTTTGCACTGTTGCCTCCATCTATGTACTGTTGCCATTAGTATTGAGAGAGCCATTGTTCATTGTAAGAAAATATAAAAGAACGTCATTATAAGTTCAGATTTCTACAGTGGCTTTCTGGATGGGTTTTGATCAATGCAGAAGGACTGCCTGAAAAGAGAAACACTCTCCAAGAGAGTGTATTACACAGAAAGAGAATGCCCTGACACTGAAAGGAACCCAGGGAAAAAAACATACCTACCACTAGGCCAGACAAAGGGCACAGGTCGAGGCCTTTTCTTTGAAAACACTGATTAATGTGAGGTCCTGTTACCTGCTATAATCATCGTTTTGTTCTGAGTGAAAGCTTTTCTACATTCCTAATTTGTCTTAGGGATGGTAAAAAAGAAAAAACTGTCTACCTCAGTCCAAGGGTGAGACAGTTTCATTTTGCCTTCAGTTCAAAGTGATGGATACAAAGGATGCAGGTTGTCATACAAATGTTAACCAAGTGATTCCCGTGACAAGCAGCCCCTATGGCTCACATCACTCAATTATTTAATATTTAGCTTGATAAGAAGGGGCATTTAGGGTGTTTCTAAATAAAATGTTATTGTGGCAGAGTTAGCAAGAACAGTTACGTTCTGTAAGAGAAAAATTGATACAGTACAATACTTCAACTTTTATCAATGGCCCTTTTAGCCTAACTTTTAGAGTGTGGGCAGCCATTCTTGAGTATGAAATAAAGTTTTAAACCAAAATGGAAAAAAAAAAAAAAAAAGCATTTTATTATACAACTCAGTGTTTGGCCACTATTTGATGCTTTGGACATTCCCCAAGCAATTCATGGCAAACAGTGACATGTAATAAAGATTAAATAACATTTGCCATTTTACTTTCCTTTAAAAAATTGAGAAAATGCCCCCTGCCCAAGTTGTTTACTTTTGTAAAACCTCAACTGTATCAGTTAAAGCCAACCAATCATGATAACATAACAACACTTTTCTCTTCCCTTGCTCTCCACACACACACATATATATTTACAGTCAACTGTGTATCTTTCTCATACTTAAAACTCTATGTTTCTCACACAGATGACATTTTGTTCAGGTACTCTGTCATCTATGAACTTTATCACAAGTACTGCAACTGGCACGGAAGCGCCCCTTATGCCATGCAAATCTCTCTAGCCAGCTCAGTGAAAATTCACCCACATTTTGCCCACTTAGAAGACCAGAGAAATCATTTGGATCATCCACAACACACACTTGGTAGCATTTAGCTGCTACAGGCAGTACCAAAAAGCTATGCAAGAGAGCTAAATAAGCCAGTTTATATACAACAAAGTAGCATTGAATCAGGTAAGTATCCCATTCTTGCTGACTATAAAATAGAGACAAATGAAAAATGAGACCAAGGAAGTGAAACAGATTTCTACTCTTTACTGAGCAAGGTAAAAGTCCTGATACAAGTTACCCTCACATTGCCAGTAGGAACCGGAGATTTTTCTGTCTTTTTCTGCATTTCACATTTGTGATCTCATGTCAGAATATTGCAATTCAAACACTCTTAGAAAACAATTACATGCTTAGACAGGGCTGCACTATGCTAGAAAAAGATTGCATGTACAAACTAACATTACTGACACAACATAGAAAACATGAGACTTTATTTAACGCATCTGGCAAGTTATATGATTTTTTTGTTGACTTTGAGTTTGTGCATGACTTCTTATTTTACCAATTAAAATATTTTCTGTTAAGACCCCGTGCTACCTTTAGGAAAACCAATTTAATTCACTGATTTACGTTAATCTGCAGTGAGGTGGACCATAGGAAAACAGATATAAACCCATGACATAGTAGGTCTGTTGTATCCTCGACTTGCCCTGATGTAAGATATTTCCTCATGATGTGCAGACAGCTCTGGACTTTTAAGGGGAAGGCACCCTTCAACAAGGCCAGATCGAGTCACAAGAATGTGACTACAGCTATCTGCAAACCTAAATGCCATTTTCTATCCTTTCATTTTCACTGAAGCTTTGAAGTAAATACTAAAAGAGCCAGAACTGAGCAAATTACCTGAGGACTGAAACATTTTTGACATAAGTCTCAAATGCAGTTCAAGCCTTTTATACTTGTTCTTCGTTGTTCTAGTTTTGTTTCATCTCAGAATGTGAGTGATGGTGGTGATGATGGAAAGATTGGACAGCTGGCCTCTATTCCCTATGTTGGATACAGATAGAAACACTATGAGATGCCCTCTTTCAGAAGCCTTAGAGACTGTGCAGCAGAAACATTTAACTATTTCTTTCTGAAGGAATTGTGCAACAGGAAGGATTCATTTCACATCCATGACTTCAGCAAGTTCTGTATGCTAAAAGATTTCCTCTCCAAGTGAAAAGGCTGTAATTTCAAACTCAACTGCAAGTAATGTGCCAAATTTGCTGTGCCAACATGAAAAATTCTCAAATCCCCTTACTGCCATAAGTACCAGCAAAAAGTTGCTCAGCAATCTCTATTTTGACCCATTCACAAAACATGGGAAGATGGTTATATTTAAAAAGTTATGCACTAAGTCTAGGACAATGACATTTGCAATGAAGTCAAAGCAATTACTTATTCCAAGTATCATCCTCTAGAAAACAGCTTTTAATGAATTCTGTTTCTCTCTATCCAAATTATAGTTACCCCTATTAAACCACTTTACCAGGCTGTGTTTTGCTTCAATTATCACCAACCATATGTCCTATGGCATAAGAATAAGGGTTCCATCACAATACAAAAGGATGGAACCAAGACTGGACTCTCATATTTTCTGCCTCAGCACCTTTAAAATATGTAGAGTAAGGTAACTGGTCTAAGAAACCAATTTATATTTCCCCATTGCATCTCTTACAGGTTGAAGCAAGAAAAAGAGCTTGCTGGCATAGGTAAAATAGGGGAATACAATGAAAAATTATGATAATTTTTTATAAAACTTTGACTCGTATTTAAACCACCACAGTCTAGGGCTTTTAATATCACCTATAAAATGTAACACTTGATGGATAGGGGAGTGTTTCTTCAACACTCTTACTTAGTAATTATGCATCCTTCTGGAATAATAAGATACAATTATTAGATACACTAATGTGTGCCATGTATGCTAGATGTAGCAAGAATGGAACTGTTCCACAAAACAAGGCCACTGAAGAAGGCAAGACAATGCCCTCACTGTCAGGACACAGTGCCAGGACCTGAGTAGGGCATGGGCTGTAACCATCAAATACAGGCAAGGCCTGAGGTCAGACCAGAAAAACAATTCAGGGTCAGCAGGGACAAGAGAAGAGAAGACACAGACCTGCCCTTGGCTCAGGTAAGGGCTGAAGCCCAAGCCCATAATAGTCCATGGGTTCTGGTAGGGGCTGGGCAGTGCAGTTTAGGTCTGTCTCCATAAAACATCAATGATTATCAATTAGAGCACTGTTTGCACTAATACTTAATAACCCATAAAAGGCCAAAATATTTCACAGGTGAAAATAAGACAGGCAATGGAGATGTTAAGTATTGAAAAAAAAATACCAGCAAAATCATCTCCTCCTTTTCTTATTCAAGTAATACTGGATAATAAGAACTCTCAAAAAAAAAATGCAGCAACTATTCAGATAGTACTATTAGTAAGTTATTGTGGCACCTTTTTCTCCTGCTTCCCATTTTTAATGTGACTTCTGAAACCAAAAAGGCAGATGCATTATATTCAGCTTCAGTTTGCTAGCAAACAACATCCAGAGCATAAGAACAGATATTATATAAGACGGCAGTGATAGACAGAAACATAAAAGGAAAAAGGATAAAAATCATGACTACACACAGAGGCCTCTTGCACAGTTGGCATCTAAGAGCCAGACTCAAACTTTGATGAAGAATTCAATCCAAATTCCTTCATTTCACTGTGATGCCAACACCTGACATGGTAGGTTTTCAGAGATTGTGATCAGTTCTTTTATTCTTGCAGCACATTAATCTTACTTCAGAAAAGGTGTGGCTTTTTGGTTTGTTTTTTTTTTAAGTCTATGTTGACTATTTAATACTTACATTCTATTGACAAAACAACATTAACTTCATGTGGGAAGAATCTATGTGCATAGTGTTCTTATTCCTTTTGAAATATCATCACCTCTGTGAGTTCTTTGACACCTGTATACTAGTAATAATACACAACAAAGCTACAATAATTAAAAAAAAAATAGAAGAAAGCCCTGCTCCAAGGGATGTACCATCTCTATACAAATGTAGGGCCAGCGAATGGGTAAAATACCAGACTAGAGGATTACACTGCCCCAGGAAATGAAGGAACTTTGTCACTTGAAGAAGCAGAATAAGATATAAAAAGGCAGAAGAGGTTATGAACTGCTTGTGCCAGATTCCCTGTGATATCCAACTTGAATTTTATTTTACTAGTGCTACTCACAATATTAGCTACATAATAATCTCTTCATACTCTGTTGCTTCTAATGGAGTTTGCCACTGCAAAATATTAAAGCAAGCTGCTTTATTATTAATTTTTATAATATTCGCATTTATAGCTTCGTAATATGTCAGAGAGCTTCATCAAATTAAGTTTAGCTTACCTGTAATATCTGAAGCATACACATGCTAAATCAGAGAGTCATAGGATGGTGTGGGTCAGAGGGTACATTTAAAGGTCATTTAGTCCAACCCCCCTGCAATGACCAGAGACATCTTCAAGTACATCAAGTTGTTCCAAAGCTCATCCAAGCTGACCTTGAATCTTTCCAAGAACTCAACACCTCTGGGCAACCTGTTCCACGGCTTCACCCCCCTCACTATACAAATCCTCTTCCTTGTATCTAATCTTATCGTCCCTCTTTTAGTTTAAAATCATCACCCATTGTCCTATTGCAACAGGCCATGCAAAAATAATTTCTTATATGAAAAATCTTACTTAATTCATTCCTTTAAGTACTAAAAGGCCATAATCAGGTCTCCCCCAAAACCTTCTCTTCTCCAGAAGTGCTCCTGCCCTTTGATCACCTTCACAGCCTTCCTCTGGACCCATGTAAACAGGACTCCAGAGCAGAGAGGGAGAATCTCCTCACAACCTGCTGGCCATGCTTTTGATGCAGCCCAGGGTAAGGCTGGCTCCCTAGGCTGTGAGTGCACAGCTCATGTCCTGTTTTTCATCCACCAGTACCCCAAGTGCTTCTCCACAGATGTCCTCGCAATACAAATTTTCTGAGTGCTATACAGGGGAAATTAGAACACAAATTCCTAATTTTTGATCCTGGGATCACAGTTCAAAAGTAGGCAGTTCTGAACAAACAGGATTTGGAAAAATTACTAAGAAAAATAATGTAACATCCATTTGGAATTTGGACTGAGATCATTGTTGAGCTGACAATATTAGATGCTCTTTTCTCCATTCTACTCATGAGGAACCATGGCTAGATAATACAATTTAGTTACTTACGTGCCAAGAAAAAGCCTTTAGGTTATAATTTTTCATATTTCCTACAGCAAATTGTGTCATATCTTCTAGACAATTGTGGATGTCTTAATTTACCAGACATTGCAACTCCTATTTATGTTAAAGTCCAATCATGAGAGAAAGGGAGTAGATATGTGTTGGATCAAATTGCCTAAAGCTAAATGGACTTCCAAATATTGCACAGAAAAATAATCACACAAAAGCCCTTTCTAGAATGCAGGAGCCTCCGCAACTGGGGTCCAGTTTTCAAAAATAAGCTGCCCCTCAAAATCAGGTAAGTAGATTTTTCATTATGAGAAGCCATACAGGACAGAGAAAAAAGAAAAGGAAGGAAATGAAAGGATGGAGACTTACTGATAACATGTTGTGGGAAACAGAAATACTTTGTGGATTTCAGAAAGGCAGGTGGCCAGACATTCAGATGAAGATTTGGCTAAGTCTGCTTTTTAACTCAAGAACATTGTTTCATCATGTCCTGGGTTTGGCCAGGATTGAGTTAATTTTCTTTCTAGTATCTGGCAAAGAGCTGTGTTTTGGGTTTAGGATGAAAAAAATATTGATAACACATTGATATTTCAGTTGTTGCCAAGTAGTCAAGGACTTTTAAATGTCTCATGCTCTGAAGAGGTGCCCATGAAGCAATGAAATAGCATAGCCAGGATAGGTGACCCAAATTACCCAAAGGGGTATTTCAAAGAGCAGAAGAGAATGGATAGTGATTCCCAGATGAGGGATATTTGTTACTGCTCAGGATGGAGAGAAAATAAGCCACTTAAAAGGGCATAAACACTCTGAAGAATTCCTTCACTTCTTCCAATGGTTCTGTCTCTTCCTTCAAATCCAAACACATCTGCCAGAGGCAGAAACCACCAGGAGCAAGTGATTCCTCCTGTCTTTGCCATATCTCCTCTGTGACAATGGCTAGACCCAGAAGAAAGTTACATGGAGAATATAACCCAGGCAGAAAGAGAAGAGAAAATATCTACATGCAGCTTAGGGCATAGACCTAGGACTTTCATAAGGTGCCTTAAAGAGAAGCTAAACATTGTCATAGCAGCTCCTTTTCATCAATGAAACAAAGCAGTTAATTTATGCCATGAACTGTAGCTAAATTTTGATTTACTGAATTGGCATCATAACAGGTTCACTAATTCCTGGCCAGCCACTAATTTAATGTACTTAGATAGCAGGATAAGCAAAAGTACAGGCTTATCATTTAGCTTATACAAAAAGCCAGCTCTAAAATATTTCTCCATATGGGATGGTCTTAAATCTGTTCTTTTAAAAAAAGCATATTTTAAGTTAAAATGCATTTTTTAAGAGCTCCTTTGTGGAATATAAAAATTAATGACAAATTCTATAGGTGATCTTATGAATTGTGGATCTATTCTAGACAGATGTAACTGCTTTTAGTCCAGAGATGTTCTGTGTGAAATAAAATATTTCATTTAGAGATTATCTATTCTTAAAAGTTTTTAACAATAGACAAGTCTATAATATTAAATCCAAATACTTTTCTACCCATTTTTAATGCCATATGAACACTGAAAATAACTGTTAAGAGTCACCTTGAGCTAATTTACATTTCTTCTGGTTTGAGCATCCACATTTCTTTCAGCAGAGACTAATCCCTGACAACCCTGTAGCTTCTTTCCCTTTCTGTTCAAACTTTTCTGGCAATAAACTAAACCTCTTTACTTCTTTTTTCTTGTTTCATTCTTGTGCACAAGTCCTCATGCCCTCCAGCATTATCTTAGCTGCCTGCTTTTGATAACTTGATTTCACATTCTAAATTTTTTTGCCATACCAGGTTATTCCTAACATTCAGTGTTGCTTATTGTGATACATCTAGAAACAAAATATTTAGCTAAAAAAGATTGAGAAATGCTATATGCCTGACCTAATTTTACTGACCTTTTAATTTTTCATATTATCAATATGCTTACTGGCCTGCTGTAGAGGAATATAGACAATACAGGTAGATCTTCATTCACTCTTAAGTAGCACTTAGCATTTCTTATGGAAGTTTTATTATATAAATCAGATTTGCATTTTATCAGTTAAGGCTCATCGCTTTCATACTTTCCATGCTACATATTGTCAAGTATTCAAGTGCTAAAGATGGCCAAAATGGCTGATCTTAACTGCTAGCACAGACAAAAAATTAAGCAGATAATTTGTTGTGACCAGAGAGAAGAGTTCAGGGTTTTCTTCCAAATTCCCCATGCATTCTCTTTTTTTCTGGTCATACCATAGCCACTTTTGTTTGTCTAGTCTGCCAGATTGCTAAAGCTAAAACATTGAAGTTGCTAGTATGATAAAGCTGAACTGCTGCCTATAGTCTTTTTCTCAATTATTTGAAAGATGATGTTTAAAAAATAGATTTACACTTGGTAAATTATATTTTTTATAGCATGTGCCATAAAACAGATGGGTCTGACTGGCACAGTTACAATTAGTGACAGTGAAGCATATGGTAAATCATTCAAACAGTGGCAACTCAAAACAGTCAATTCAATTAACCAGGGCCCTGTTAAACCTTTTCAGACTGAAATTAGTATTGTTAGCATTGCCATTAGCATTTGTAGCTAAATGTCAGATCTGTTACATTTTCATGCCCTTGAAAGTAAAACTGCATTTATGGCCAAAGATCCCAATGTAAATTTAAACATTCAAGGATTTGCTCAGTTAGTAGCTTTAATTTGATAAGTATTTCTCCTTCAAGCTCTACCCTGAACATAGAGAGCTCCAGCTGTAAGTTCCTGTTAAACTGACTCTATGTGCTTAAAACACAGGCTTGGAAATCACCCTTGTTTTAATGGATATCCTGTTTTTGAAACCTGATGTTTACTGGATAAGAATTTGCTTTGAGTAGCTCAGTGCAATTATCAAGCAAATCATGCAAATACTTTTTCTGTTACTTCCCATTCAGCTTTGGCAGCCTCGTCTCTGACTGTGACCAGAGGATGTAGAATGCATTCTGCAATGTCCATGGGTGCATATTTTTGCCCCCTCCCCCTGCCCCCCCAGGCTTTCAAAGCCTTAACTTGACTATTTTTGTTAAATAAAACGATTTTAATACTTTTAAGATCTAGAAGAAATGAGGCTTATAAGGTAAAATACACATCAAGCTAAGTAATGTAAGGGCTACTCTAAAGATGCTTATTCCATGTTTCATTTCAAAATCTCTGTTTTCCTCTATTTTTCCTTAAATGGATGTAAAATTTCCAGATTTTTTATAATACATCTTTATAGTTAAATCCATGACCTTAATTATGATACTGAATCCAAACACAGAGAACATGCATGCCTTTCACCACTCACCAACATTAACTATACAGCACTGGCATCAATAATAATTTCTATTCTTTGACTTACAAGGTATAATAAGGCTGTAAAAATAAGAATGATACTGATAAGTGTGTACTGCTTCATCACAGAAAATTAACAATATTGCAAAAATGCAGGTTTACTGTAAAGCTCTGGCTTTAATCTTTGAGACAACTACTTTTTCTTTAAGAACATTGCAACAAATCAGGATTTTGTTCAATCTAAAATTAAATTTACTATTGCAGGGAAGCATTAACAGCTAAGAAGGGACTGAATATATCTAATGGGTTCATTAAATTTGTAACTTTGAGGCTTGTTATTTCAAAAAAAAAAAAAAGTCAAAACAAGTTCCTGAGAAGGAAACTTTGCTAGTAACTGGTCAAACAACATTACCTGGCATGACAGGAAATCAGCATGTGGCAACAAGCCAACTTCTAAAGCTTTCATCAGCTGTTTTAATCACCAAAGATTATTATTCCAACTTTAAGAAGCTTATGTGATTTATCTTCGTGGGTATGACAAAAGAAAGTCAGCAGTCATTCCAAGAGAGGCACCACTATTGTGCTCTGTGATATTTTAGACTGTCAGGAAGTAGTACAATGTACATGATACACTCTATGTAATCCTTACATTCCTGATTGTATAAGCCTCAAGAGAAAAGCTCTATGTGATGATGATCACATACTTAGGTGGGAAATTGAACATCATGCAGGACCAGTGTTCCTCACGTTTCTTCAACAAAATAAGTACATGTTAATAAAATACAGCAGAATCTATGACTGAAAGAAGAATTCTTCCTTTTAGGAAGGTTACCACAGTCATGTTTTCTTTGTAGACTGTTCATCCCTATTTTGAAAGGGCTACTGTAAAGAAGTAATTTTTAAAAAAGCCTGTGAGAGAAATAATTGATGGACTTTTGGTAAAAACTGCATTAGACTATGTGAAGAAAGTCTGTCAGCTTTCACTCCTTCCCTTATTTTTATAGCAACGACAAACACAACTTCCAAGTACATTGTAAAATCTGTAATTCAGTGACCATGCAAAGCCATCTGGCCATTATTTCGAAATTCCTACACTTCAACTAAGAGAATACTGACTTTGATAGTAAAGTCTTTTAGGGTATATATCTACCAACAACTTCACAACCTAGAAAACAGACAACTCCTGCATAGTACCTTGTCAGATCAAATATCTGACTGAATGCCAGAGCAAAGGGACCGCACACAAAGAGCTGCCTGTCAACACCTTGCCCCTTTTAAGCTGAAGCGTCTGCAGATAAAACTCCTCTGTCACTCATAACTGAGAAAACAGCATACAGCAAAAACAAAAATCATATCAGACCATTGATACTCAGTCTGTTTAACAGAGTAACAACATGAACAGGAACAGCTTAACTGAAAATACATGACAGGGTAATATCTGCATTTTGAACCAAAGCAGTTGGCCTCTCCCCCTTTATTACAACTTCACACTTTTTCATCCTTGCTTGCCCTGATCTGTTTAATTCCATCCCACATTCATTTTGTTCTTTACAACTCTTACTCCCCACAGAAAAATTGTCAGGCTGATGTTTCCTACCATCATACTGCTCCATCTGTTCCCCCATTATTACTGTTTCTGGATCAGTCTACATCTTTGTTCCATCAGAAGTTATAGGATAGTGAGAGGAAGTGGAAACAGAGTGTGTTTAGATCTTTTGCATTTGAAAAACACTGCGGCAATTCATATATATTGTACAGATTTACTTTTGCCTATCTTTGGGACTGTTGGAACATTCTTCTCCTCTGTTGATTCCCTCCTTCACCTGTGGTTTAATCCCCTTTCATAAGGTGTTGGGACACTGCTCACATACAGGAAGCTCAGCTCCAAAACTGATAGCACTCTCATTTTACACCTGTTTTATACGCATGAATGCAACCCTCTTTGCACCAATTACAATCTAAAGTGAAATAGTTTATATAAAAATGTGCCCACACCAACAGGCAGAAGCCAAGAAGGTGAATAAAACAGTTCATCTCAACTTTTTTTGAATTGTTTGGCAGGAATATTGTAAATAGTGTAGTCACCTATCACAAAAATCTCTGCATGTACACCTTACCAAACGGGAAAAAGAGGAACGGAACTTTGTAGACCCAATTTCTAAATCCCTTTAGTAAAGAGATTACCAGTAAAGAAAAGAGATTTTCATGACAAAGCACAACCTATTGATAGTTAAATTTCTGTAAATCTAATATAAAATCACTACCTTACCTGAAACTGTTCAGAATTTACAGAATCTGGCATAATCTGTTGCTATGCATTTTCCTGAAAACCTTCCAACAGATTCAAACTTCAGCTTCAAATAACAAAAAGTAAACTACTGGGAAAAAATTATAAAACTGAGCAGGAATAGTCCTTGCTATTTTTCTCACAACCATCAGTGTTATCATGTTTGCAGGTCTCATGGACAGGGGGAGAGTAAAACAATGGCAAACCTGACTACATCTGTGGTCAATGACAAGAGCAAATGTCAGACCCTCACCTTTGAACACTCACAGTATTTGCAATTTAGTGTCCAATTGGCATTCACCACCCCTGTATGCCACCTTGTTCCACTACAATATTGAGAAGGCCTGAAATAGAGCTACAGTTTCATTATATACTTCTGATTTAAAAAAAAATTACTGGCTTCTATTTAATACAAGAGTAAATAAGTAACATTTATCCTGAATGTTATTTTTAAATTATATGAGGCCTACAACTACACAATTAAGTTGTACCGACACTACATTTTAACATTTTTTGTTTCATAGAATTTACTTGAGATAGTCTGAGTTGAAAAAGCACAAATTCACATATAAAGGGAATTATAATTTATATTTTTAGGATATTAGAACTTTAAAATTTCTCATATACACCAATGTATGACACATTGTTTTTTCTGTGTTTGTATCGGATTTCTCACAACCAAAATCATCTAGGATTACCACTAAACATGTACCTGTTTTTAAAGGAGGCTAATCTTACTTCAGTTTGAAGTAGATAGGGTTAGACATTAAAGTCTGCATGAATAGTCCATTTCCTATTAGGACTCATGCAAGCTACCTGTCCTCTGAGGCTCTGATTTTGCAGCTGTCATCTTTCCCAGCATTTGGGCAATGAAGGAATCTTTTGTTCTACTGAAAAGTGGTGCATTGTTCCCTGCTCAGGTGTCCAGAATAAAATGTATAAGGCAATACAACAAGCTTCTCTCCAGATTGGCTTGAGGTTGGGTTTTTTCCTCTCCCTTGTGGAAGATTTTTCACTGAATTAAGCTTTCCTTGCTCGGGTGAAGAAAAATTGCATCTTCACATTTAAGGTCTTGAAATAAACAATATAGATTTCAAAATAATTTTAAAGAGCATTAAGTGTGTAAGCCATACCTAGTCCCTTTACAAACATAACAGTAAATTGGTTTTATTTTGCTTTCTGCATTTCAACAAAAATATGCAGGTAACTTCCATACATTTTCAAAACACTATTCATCTGCCTTTCTTTATTCTAGTACCTAATGAGAAACCCCAACACTGCCCATTTTCCTTGGCTTGATCCCCTCTAACTGCTGCAGGAAAGGCTTTCATAATTACATTTGCCTATTTCATACACTCTTTCAATCTCCTTACAAGATGGGACTGACTCATCACCTCCAACCCATATGGGCTGTGGAAGAAATTTCCTGGTAAACATATTCTGTTATTACTTTCCCTACAAGGTTTCTCTACAAGGCAGGCAGAACTCTCTAGAAAGAGACAAATATTTTTCTACTCTGAAGAACAACTGTCTTCATTCTCAAGTGAAAGAAAACATCCAGGCACAGGTATAATAAATGAATAAATGAGAACTCAAGGACACAGACAGTAACTCACAGACAGTGAGTCTGCATTGGCATATTTGCATATTGGCTTTCATTATAAATTCCCTTTCAATGTAAATCTATTCATTTTCCTCAGTTAACATGCTTTTATTTGCACCAGAGTTGTCTAAGACAACATAAAATGGATCCCTTTGGGTGAACTAGGATATGTGCACCTTGATAATGTCAACATAAACTTGGGTCAGAATGCTCCAACCACTACTTGGCATGGAGACATGGGGACCAGACTAGACCTAGCCTGAAATAAGACATCCAAAACACACACAACATGGGTTGTGAGTGCTCAGAAGCAACTGGTTTTCTTTCTAGAGCTGTTTCTGCTTTGTTGCTTTTTAGTGCACACATAGTGTGAGAGAAGCAGGCAATAAATAGGCCTTACTAGATCAAATGTACTTACTGGGCTGCAAAAAGTGTTGCACATCATTTGATGAAACTGTAAATGTCACAGAACTGACTGAAGCAGAAACCCATTACATGTCAAAAATACAGTTATCAGGAAGAGAGTTAAGGATAGGACACCTTTATTTCTAGTCTGTCTGGGTGTCCCTTTCTCCTGAAAGACTCAGTTATTCTTGTTGTCATTTTAATTAAAACTGACCCTTGTGAAAACACTTGGAGACTTTTAAAATTAGGAACTCACCATAAAGTAAATATCTATATACACACATCTCAAAGTCTTGCCTGACCACAGGACTCCTTAGACAAGCACTGCCATGGGATTACTGTATCAACCTGAAACACAGCTCTCAAAAGCCTAGGGATACCTCCCACACTGCAGAAAGAAACCAGAAGGAACACAAAGCATACAAATGAGTGATGCACACAGGATTAAGCTCCCTATCTAATTTGCACTTTTCTGAGCTCCACCCATGCAAGTGTGTATGCTCTGAATGAAAGGGCACAGCATGCAAAAGCACTTGTGATGTAAGTTGTGGTTAAATACAAACTATCAATTGAGATCCTAAATACTAAATAGAATTTTAAAAATCACGTTTAATGCAATATATTCTGAATATAACAGTAACCTCTGTGTCAGGAGAATGTGGTGAGGTGTTCTTAAAGGTTATTACATGCATTTCTTAGCTGCAGGCTGGCCATAAGTTCCTGCTCATCACTGCTTTGCCTATTTTGTAGCAGAGGACAGTACAATGCATGGTGTGTAATGCTATCAGCTCAGAACAAGTGTACTCATGTTGACCTCAGCCACATGAGAAACAGAAGGTAGATGCAGGTCATTAGGTAGTTAAGTCTAGCACTTACTGCTAGCAATATTTACTATTTGATTATGTTTTTCCTGACAAGCTAGAGAGGTTATAAAATGTGGTTATCATGAAAGCACTTTTGAAAGATGCTTTCTGAACTTATGATAATTAGCATTATTTACCATCAAATATAGATACAATTTATAAAACTTTCACAGTTCTATGAAGCGATAAATGGCTTCTGCATCTGTTATATTAATTAAAGTCCTTAGATAGCTGTAGTTACTCAAGCTCTGCTACAGAGTCCTCTGTGGAACATTTCAATAACAGTTGCAGTGAAAAACCTTCCTGTCTTATCCTACAGTGATCATGTAGTTAGAAGTACAATGGTTTTGCTTGCAGGGTATTTATTTCCCATCCTCTTTCTGTTTTTTTCCAAAAACCGGTTACCCATGCAAACTGCAACATATTTTCCTCCTTGGCTGCTGTTGTTTTCTCCCAGCTTGCAAACTTGCTTATTGCTGGAATTGCTTACTTTTGATATCTGACCTACACGTGCTCAGAAGGTTTTCTATAGCAATTTGTGGATTTATCTTTTAACTCATTTAATGCTCACACTAACTATCCCTTCTTATTAATTGCCACATTTCATATTTCATTCATATTGAATGTAAAGTTCATTAAAATATTGTAAACACAAAGCTGGCAAGATTAGCCACAACCATAGATGGGAATGGTAGGTGGAAGAAAAATTCTCCTTCAGATCAACAAAAAGATAATCATCTGCTAATAGAATTTGGGAGAAAACTTCCAGTAAATACAGGCTTTTAGTAATCCTGCTTATCTTGTCTCTTTTGTAATTCACTATCTGAATGGATGAAACAGCTCCTAATGGAGTCTTTCCTCTTGGCATTTGATTGTTACATATCCACAGGGCTAAAAGCAGACTAGTTAGACTGTCACCCCTGGCAGACTTTTTTTTTCACTCAAGATCTAGTGAATGAAATGTAGAGAAATGAATTTGTCTTATGCTGGTTAGGGTTAGGGTTAGGTGGTTAGGAGCAGCAAGTCTGTGATGTGAGATATGAGAGAAGCAACCTTTCTTCTTGCAGTTTAGGCTGTCAGAGAGGGTACATTCAAATTAGGTGAAATCCAATTTCATGGCCACCAAAAGGGGCTTTCTGCTCCTCATTTCTGTCTCCACTAGTGTGCTCCAGCCCATTCCTTTGCCTTAGTCACTGTGTGGCTTCAGGATGTCTCAGCTCAACTGACTGATTTGATAGAAATCAACTCATAAATTTCATAAACTAATACATCAACAACTGGAACAAACCAACAAAAAACCTGGCTTTCTGTCAGCAAGTTAACTAATTCACCCTATGAACATGACTCCAATGAATTGATTCATATTGATACAGACAGCAAACATCAAAGATGTGCCCTTCTGAAACTGCTGTATAGAGTGAGCTGTGAACATGCAGCTAGCAATAAGAAAAAGACACCTGTTTGGAAGAACAGCAGAAAATTAATTGACATTTGAAGACACTTCAGGGTGATTTTAGTGAAAAGTTACTAGTACAATGAACTTACGTTCTCAGTTTGCATGGAAATGCAAATAAAACATTTACTATCTTTCTATTTGTACCTTGATAATGAATGTCAGAAAAAATTGCAAGGTAATATGAAAAATGTTTCTTAAAATTGTTTTTACTTAAACTGGTGATGGCTACAGGTGTTACTCTTGTAATTTCCTAGGGTGCTTGTAGCATCTTTGAATAAGTATGGCTCTGTCAATGTTTGAAAGAAAGCTCGGTTCATCTAACCATTAATTATTCCAAGAAATTTAATAAGTGCTAAATATACACAAAAACTAGCTGCTATAAAGCTCAGGAAAATACCACAGTTTATTTTTACAGAGATTGATGATGGTTATCTCTTTATTTTTCATTAATATTTTGCATCTCGCCTTTCAACATTTGAATTTTCCAAAAGAGATACAACACTTTGCACTTGTAAAACAAATTTCCAAATAAATCATCAGCTTAATTTTTATCTTTTGATTTATTCACATTATTTTTCTACACTGTATATTACTTATTTCTTTAATATCTTGGAGGGAGGATTGGGACATTGCTTTAAATTAAGTTTGTAATCAGAGAAAATACTGTTTGTATGAACAGCAGCAAAATAGTTTGGCACTTGTTCTTCAAAGTCTTGAATTATCAAGTGACTAACTTTGTCCAAACAGACACAAATATTAGCTTTCAATATAAAATCAATACAACATTAATGAGATGAAAAATACATAACTTAGACCAAATCCACAGTTGAATTAGTTCTTTTGCAAGCATCTGCCCAAACTTGCCACTAAAATATTGATGAAAATATTGATGTCTTGCAAGGACAATTACTTTTCATGAGCACTCTTTGGCAAAAGGAACAGAACTGGGGTATGTACTACACTAATTTTCTCATTTTAGGAACATATTTTTTAAGATTATTGATTTCCCACATAAATTTATTTTTTTCCACTAGCTGCTGCAAGTCATCCCAATTCTGGCATTTATCCATATATTCTGGAAATTAAAGGACAGTGATGTCTCTGCAAACATTCAGCTCTTTAGCTTTTTCTCTGCACCAGTCAAATACACTGAAACAGCTACTTCTGTGATAATCTGTGCATCTGCATGACACAGGTTTGTATTTCTTTTAAAAACCAAATAAACTGCAAGAAATGCAAACAGATTGAATGGATTCTCTTAATAGCAGACAATATGCCATGAATCAGGAAGCAAGTCAGCCATAAAATTTGCTCCATTACAGATACCACCTTAACATAATTCCGTCACGGCCTGTGATTATTGTTTCACCCTTCACACTGAAACTCAATTTGATGTGATGGATATTTTAAGTACTCTGAAAGTGTGTTTATATTATCAGCCTTTTCAACATAGGATTTAGACAGACAAAATTTTAATAGCATTACTGTTACCTCTATTCAGCATAATTTTTAACTCACAATTTCTGTGCTTTGAAAGCACATCTCCTAGTGACAGTCTGTCATGATTCATCCTTATAGCCTAACAAGGCATTGAACAACATTTGACAAGATGGTAATCAAATATTTAAAGGTCAAGACTAAGTACTTCAGAATATTAATTTCCACTAGAAAGTATGCATATTTTTAAAATCAAACTATAGCTTTTTTCAGCTATTCTTTCTTTCTACTGAGAAAAAATATTTTAAGCACTTTTTTATTTATTAAAAAACATAAATACTATTTTATAACTCCCCTGGAAAAACAGTGACAATTTAAGCTTCAATATTTGCAATTTTGTCTACAAAATTAAAGCCAGGGTAAACAGGGATATTGGAATGCAGAAATGCCACTTCAATTAGACTATTTTTACATCCTGAGAAGCTTTCAGTTATAATAAAATAAGGAAATAGTATTACTTCATTTTGCAGAAAATACTGTCACATTTCAGCCCAAGAAAGAAGTAAAAAGGAGAGAAAAGTTGGCTTCTGGCTGATTGCACCCCGGCCATATTTTCTACCTTTATCTCTAAATATGTGATTTGAAAATATTTCTGATTAGACCCATGGGCAAAAGCATATTTTTTTCCTCTCTTGCACAGCCACATGAACATCATTCTGCAGTTTGCACCCTTCAGGTGGCACACTTTTGTTCTTCTAGGCTAAAAGGCTCAAAAATATCCAGAAGTGTGTGCACCAATCTCTGTACCTTGACCTGCAGGAGAAAGTCTTTGTAAGAAAAGCTACATTCACATGCTCAATACAGAGAAGAATAAACATATGCTGACCACTTTGTTTTTTTCATTCATTTTACTATCAAACTAGGCTTTTAATTCACATACAATCTTCTGGACTAAAGTTTCACCTTATTTGCTTCTTCAACTTTTACAACCAATCACTTTTCTGTGAGAAGAGGCTTACAAGAAAGGAAATACTACTGCAATGCTAATCATTTGGCTTAGCTCTAATGTTTTACACCCCCTTCCTTTGAAGAGAAATATATGTAAATCTACTGGAGACTTAGAGTTGTCAGTGAGAGAGTTTGGAGGTTAATAAGTTTTTCTGTAACCCTATCAAATTGCAATTCGCACCCATTTCAAATGTTGGCAGGTAAATTTTGTGCATCTCAACAGTTTTGCACTGCCAGGGCTTTAGCTTAAGCTCCTGTACTGTCTAAGTGGTTAACCATCCTTCTTTGATCTCTGTGAGGTCCTGCCAGGTGGAAGTTTCCTTAAATCCTCAAGGCTCTGTTTGGCTTTACAGCAACTTCACCAGTAAGTGTACACATGCATTCCCTCTCTTCACAGAAATACTTGTGGAGTCAAAGGTAAAAGTAGAAAAACCTCTAGCTTACCTCTCCTATGTAATGTAACACTTGCCATGAAGAAAATGTTAATCCTTCTTGCAAAAATATAAAAATTGCCTTCACTCACAAACACTCAAGCAAATAGCATCATTTTTATTACTGTAGCAATAACACAAAGAAAAAAAGTCTAATTTTATTTCTTTTTCTAAGCTCCAGAAAGACTACCAGAGAAAGCAACTATGCTGATTTGGAGACTTTTCAGGTTAGGATCTCTTCCTTTTTATTGTGCAATAATTTTGGAAATGCAAGACAGCACTAAAGAGTTTATCTGCTAATTCTAGGATTACAGTTTACAATCTGTTCTATTTCTGCTGGATTATTGCCATTGGAAACTAATTTTTCCCTCAAGTTGTAGGAGGATTTCTCATTCTCTGTTTTCTGGAGAGTTTTCTGGAGTTTTCTGGTTTTTTACACATACTACTATCACATGAATAAATACTCTTAGCCAGGTTTCAGCAGTATATTTCTGCTTATCTGCTTTAATTTTGTAGTGTCAATGAGTTCTTATGTTTTCTCACTTTTCCATTATCCTTCTCCAAGTTTTCACAATTCATTGAACAACAGTACAGAGTAATAGATCCATACAGGACAGAAAAGAGATGGTAGTGTTATCTCCAATTCATATGTTGATGCTTTTCCACATTTCTACCTTTAAGATATATGGCCACAGTAATCAAACCAGAGGAGCTATCTAATTTGCTTTCCTCTCTAGAACTGACCACTAACAGCTGCTTAATGAGAATATAAAGGTGTGTATATTTATAGAATAGCTTGTGCAGAGAAAATCTCCACACCATATTCACAAATATGTATTAAAATCCACCTGGAGGACTCTCTGGATAACAAACTACAGAATACTTCAAATTTACAGTAACAAACAAACCTTTTTCCAGCACCTCAGGGATTTGCCGTCATTCAAAACAAAAGTTCTCTTGCTAAACTCAAATATAAAATAAAATTACTGCCTGAGACATAATTTGTGATCTGTTTGTGATACAAGAGTTTTTAATTAAGCCAAAATCACCTGTTACTACAAATTCTACCTTTCATTCTGAATTTCCACTCCACAAATACAAAGGCAGCCATGTATTTGAAATATTTTTCCAGAGATAAATTAACAATCCAAGTATTTTTCCTCTCTTTCAAAAGAACATGCCTATGAGAAGAATTTAGTGGTTCTTTAGCAGCTCTTTAATTATGCAAGATAGTATTTATGTAGAAAATTGAGCAGTTCTGTGGTTGAATTTTTCATGAGGCTTGGCTGAGCAGTTCTGGCTAGGATGAAGTTAATTTTCTTCACCATCGTCCATATTGTGCTGTGTTTGTACTGATTATTGCCTATTGCACAGGATATGCTCTAATCATTCTGATCTCTATCATTTATAATTTTCAGGCTGAGCTTTATAAAACAGAATTTACAATGGACACATCATCATGGAAGTAGTTGCAAATATATTTCTACCCAAGCAGTGTCCAAATAACTTACTCTGATTTCTGATTTAGATGCTGCATAAAATATGGTGGAAGGGAATGCTGCTGACCTTGTGAGCCTGAGCTTTAATGCATTGGCAAAGAATATTGGGGTATGGTCAAAAGTGCTAAAAATTGAAACATTTATGCTGCAATAAAAAGAAAGGCTGCCTTTTCTTTTAACAGCTAATGGTATTTCTATGGATTTTACACTACAACTTTGTTTTCCTATCCCAGAGATAGGAACATTCATGAACATAAACATACCACAAGCTCTGAAGTTCATTGTCTGCAATCATAGATGAAATCTAAATCTCTTTCAAACAAATTTATTCTGCATTTTCTCTGTTCCTAAATGTTATGGTAATTTTTACTAATGTTCTCTGCCTAGTTCTGTTCAAGGCACTGGTTTGTATGTGTACTATTTAACTTCCCTTTCATTTCCTTTGGCTTGCTAATTTGTACATATAATTTTTTTAAACCCTGCCTCTCTATTTCTCTTACTACAATCCATGGGAGCTTTGCAGAAAAAGAAAGTGAAGGTTAATTGGTATGATTCCATTTCCTGGGCAGCTTTTTCATTTCACCAGGAAATGACTAGGGCTTATACAACAAAAGCCAGGTAAGAAGTGTTATTCTGTTTCAAAAGGAATGTCATTTGTACACCATGAAGCATGTGAAAAGGTTTACATTCATTTTCTTTTTTAGTAAAATGATTCATGCTACTCCATTATTCTACTGGTATTCACATACCATTTTCACACCCTTAAATGACCATCATCTCTCTAATCACTGCAGATTAGAAGCTGTTCTGCAAGCTAAGGAAGGGAGCTCCCTGCACTTGCCCAGCTGCAGAGGAGGCCAAGCCAGAGAGCTTGAGGCCAACACTGGCACCAGGAACACAGCAGGGAGGCGCGCGAGCTCCATCCCTGTGCCCAGTGAATCATGACTTTAAAGGGTTACGATTTTAACTGAGGGTTAGAACCAATTCATATTGAAGTTATACACCAATGGTAGTATGGTAATGATTATTAGATGCTTCAGCTAAAGCTAATTGTTATATTATGAGCTTATTCGCAGAAGGAAGTGGAGCAAGCGAACCATTATAGGAACATACTGAAACCAGTAGAGCAATACCCAGCACCTGGACTCTATGTCAATCCATCATGAAGCAGGGGGCCTTGGATCATGTCAGAAGGTCACAGAGACCTGGTGAAGACATTCCTGACTCCATCCCTGGGACCACTGACCCAATTTGAGACCACTGACCCAATTCAAGAGAAGAATTGCACACGCGTAAAAGACCAATAACCTCATTTTAATACAAAGCGGGGATGGGAGGTGCTGGGGTTGTGCACATGTATTCTTTTGGGAAATAAATAGAAGGCAAAAAATCCTTCTACA
Organism: Peucedramus taeniatus; assembly: GCA_013400575.1. NCBI lineage: Eukaryota > Metazoa > Chordata > Aves > Passeriformes > Fringillidae > Peucedramus > Peucedramus taeniatus. The sequence goes on from WBNO01032613.1 coordinate 22,321, forward strand.
TTGCGGTCACGCATTTCGAGGACGACCCCTGTGCTGCCCGCCGGCGTAACAAACATAGCACTGCCTACCTTTGACTGGTTAGAGAGTCTTTGCCCGTGAGTTTCAGTTTTAAGGATTCACCAGCTCCCCTTCCCGTGGCTCCAGAGGAGCTGAGCCAGCTCCAGGGCACAGTGCTGGTGGCTGCTGCCTTCAGGACAGGGAGCTGGGGCCCACCATGGCACCTGGCTGGCTCAGAGACCCAGACAGGAGCAGGGCAGCTGGAGGTGCCCCAGCCACGGGCATTGGTCATCTCCAGTCCCAGCCAGCCCGGCCATGCTGGGATGTTGGTCCTCAGGTGGGGTCCACCCATCAGGAGCCATGGCTAGGCAGGACAGGGCTGTGGGTGCTGGAGACAGGGCGCTGGCAAAGCACAAATGTTGATGTGTTTCCTCACTGAATCTAAGTGCCAGAGGAAATTTTCTGCAAATCACGGGCTGAAATTCCCAGAAGAGAAGCAGGGTAGCCCAGGCCATGGATATACACACGTTGCTTCTAGGTCCTCACTGTGGGGATTGCCTCTACAGCCAAAGCGTGGGGGAGTCCGTATTGTACCTGTGTGTCATTCAGCTGCCCAGTGAAGTCAATTTTTACACTTTTCATTTAATATGGATTTATTACTCTGTTAAGCATTTTTTTTTTTTAATTCTGAACTGTGATATGATCTCACCAAATTTTTCCATGCCTGTTACTTAGTTTGTACTTACATTGAAGAGATCTCATATACATCGTTTTATTCAACGGTTGTTGAAGGTCAGCAAGTAGCATTAAATCAGGGACATACCATTCTGTTTTAAAAATGGAAAATGTTTAAACTTAGAAAATACAGTGTTTACGAGAACAATAAAACAGATGTATATGTTTTTTCTCTTCAATCAAGTATCACTTGTACTGTGTCTATCCCATGACATAATTTCACCCAGTTTCATTTCATCAGAGGCTGAGCAGAATTCTTAAAAATTCTCTTACTTTTGGAGAAGAGTTTTGTGGCTGCATTTAATATTTATTATTAAATAAATAGGTAATTTTTTTTTTCCTTTGGGTCTGTTCTGTGAATGGTTGACATAGAAAGCAAGTCAGCCAAAGTTTCTATTCTTTTCATTGGAAAAATGGCCCTATGCTGTGCAGAACTCTTGAGAGTAGAAAGTAGAGACATCTGTGAAAAGAAAAGGGGTGGATTTTAGACAAGTTTATTTTATTAAGAAAAGAGAGGGCAAATTAACATTTAGAAAGACATTCCCCATCAAAGAACAGCAAGTTCCCTAACAAGATATAGGCAGTTCTGCAGCTTAGCCATAAAATAGCAGGGAGCCAAAGGGGTGTTTCCAGGGTCCTGGTAGTACTGATTCTTGGTGGTTGTTATTTCACTTTTTTTTGGTAGCAGTTTCTGTGATATATAATGACCAAGCAATCAGCTCAAGAGAACTGAAGCTGAGAGTTGCTGTATAAAATAGAGTTCTGATAACTCATCAAAATAGAAAAGCCAAAGCACATGATAACTGGAGCATAGACCTGTCTGGGCTGGGAATGGATCGAGCACTGAGGTAAGCTAAAATTCAGAACAAGCACACAGATCCACATTCTTCTTCCAGGCTGAATATTATTTACATGCTGGGGCATGCTTTCATTTCTCCTGGAGCTATGTTTCTCCAAATGTCCAGGTCAGGCACAGTTTAGAGTATTCTGCAGCTCCTGTTTAGGAGTGTAACTGTGGTTTCATTCATGAAATTCAGAAGGTAGTGTGGTGTATCTCATCTGAAGTTAAGGTGTGAATATCTTTCACATAAAAAATAGTGCACTGAGTTCTCAAAATTTACAACTGATTTTTTTCCAAAAGAAGACACTTCACAACTGTAGCTGTCACATATAATAAATCCTTTCATTGCCTGTTTCTTGGAATTGAGCCTGAAAAAAAAACAAAAAAAAAATCCACTATTTTCTCCAGTTTTCAATTTCCTTTATAGCACAATATGCAAATAGTATTACTGAAGGAGGGTGTGTCAAAAAGATTAATTGAATTAATATAGTTTAATTTTTTAATACAAAAGAAGTAAAGTGTTATATTATTTTAGGAGCATTCACACTAGATAGTACAACATATATAGAAGTTCTAGTCAACCAATCTTACTTTGATTTTAGTGGCCATTTGTTTTCATAACACAAATATTTGTGCTTTCAATGAATTAACTGCATACCTGAAAAGCAGCACTGGTATGAATATACTATGATAATGAAAATATCAAGTGGAATATAATAGAAAAAAATAATAACAGTGACTAAGTCAAGAAAGTAGTAAATGATGGCTCTGAATGGTAACAGTGTCTGAACAGATTTGTCATACTCTAAGTAGAATACCAAAACCAGTTTTACTTAACCTGCTATAACTTCTGCTTAGAGACAAGGTTTAATATTTTTGCTTAATGGTTTCAGGCTTAATAAGCTGTCTTCTCCTTAATGAGATTAGGAAAGCCAACCAAGAAGCAGCAGTTCCACACTATAACATCTCTGGTTTACTTAAAGCCTAAACACTGTGCAGATAGCTGCAGTAATGGCTATCTCAGCTGACCTACCAGTAACCCCTGATTTGACCTCTAGGAATCACCCTCTCTTTAGAGGGCAAGAAGTTATTTCATTTATATGGCTCACTGATTCTTCTGCTTCAGTGGAAAAGTTTTAGGTAGGAAACATTTCTGAGGCTTTCCTGGCTTTTTTACATGCTTATTTTCTCTAAAGTTTTCATTATGACACTACAAACAAGGTTGTTTACCCTTCCCTCAGGAAAAAAAAAAAAAAAAAAAAAAAAAAAAAAAAAAAAAAAAACTGCAAAAATAATGTAACAATTCAAGACCTCAAACTTGAAAATTGAATTTTTCAATTGTCAAAAGTAGAAGGGAAAACAACTGCAATGTTTGCCATACTTGCCCACAGAGCCCTACTTATTGACCAGCTCAGGAAATCCTGTATCCTGCCATTTGCACTGCTGTTTGCAGTATTGATTGTCACTATATATTAAATACCATGTAAATGTCTTCTAACAAAAGGCAGAAGATTCCTTACTGTGTCAAGAACTTTCCCATTTGCTGTGGTGTCTTTTTAATCAAAACAAATTGACAGTCAACCAAGATCAACAATGTTATTAAGGTAAATATAACATATAAATATACCTTAAGAGGTAAAGGAGCCAAAAAGTTATTACATCATTTACCCCTACTGTTTCCAAAGGCAGTTATATTCCTAAATACATTTATGTATCTGACACAATTCCTTTTTCAGAATGATGACACTGCCATTATAGAAGGAGCATATATACAATTTCCATTTCTTTACTAATGAATATATTTAAAGAATGAGACATTAAACAGGGCACATAGAGAATCAAACAAAAATTATTAATTTCAGATTGGAATTTCTCTCTTCTAGATGAACTCTGTCAATAAGGTTGCTGTGTGGAGGGATGGGAAGATGTCAAATACAAATTTGAATTTATTGCACAGGTATAAGAAAAAACATTGGGAAAACTATTAGTGCTTACCCAACTCAGAGTGTAGCTCAATTTTTGCTGTTGTTTTCTCCTTTTTCCTAAATATTAAGTAACTACACGCAATAATTTGTTTTATAGTCTTTTATAAAATTTCTTTTATGCTGTGTGGAATATCCTTTATATCAAGGTTAAGGCATTTTAATTATCAGCATATAATGTTTAAACAGCCTATTATTTAGCAGCTCTGAGTGTCTACCTATTTACAGTGAGAGCAATACCAGAGATTATCTCTGATCTTCATGGAACTATTCTGGTATTATAACTGATAAAACCAAAACCTCAGGCACTTGGCTGTGTGTGCTCTCTTTAGTATAAATAGAGGAGGTGCCAGGAGGCAACAAAAAGGGTGCTGCACAGGAGGGAAGGTGAGGCAGGGGCTCTAAATAGTTTCTTGCACCAGTTCTGTGCCTGTGCCACAACAGCTGCATTTTAGAGTACCCTTGGACCCTGATGAGTTTCAGCACCAAGCCCAAGCTGCTTATGCGTCTTTGCTTCAAGGTTCTGCATACTTATCCTTCAAAATAATACTTCATTTACTCTTAAGCACAGTGGCATTTCCTACTCATGTAGAAAACACTTTTAAAATCTGACACACTGCTCATTCCATTAAACTCCTGCTTCTACTAAATATTCCTGTGAGCCAGACTGTTACCTGATTTGTACTTTTGACAATAATCCCGTTATTTCGAAGAGAATGCCTTTTGCACCAAAAACATGCTGAGTGACAAAAAGAAGAACAATTAGTTGACCTCTTCCTTACCACAGAGATAAAGAACTAGCATAATTCCAGACAAATGACTTGTTTTTTCTGTAGCAAACTGAGCACATATTTGTCACCCTGATTTTCTCCAGTTTTACTAAGCCTTCTGATGTTTGCATTCTTTGCATAAACTTTCTCATGCACTTTATGTAAGTAACTTATTGTTTTGCATTCCTTTATGGAGGACGAGCAACTTGACAGACAGTTAGGTTGCCCAGTGACATTGAGGAGGTGGCACTGTAACCCTCCAATGACACTGGGATTTTAGAAAGATATAAATATGGAGTCAGATGTTTTAATGAAAAAGTTTTTTCAGTTTGCTACCACCAGAGCTGCTCCGTGTAGTTTTTGTGTCGCCTCCCGGGACGGGGGCGACAATTGGTGACCCCGAGTGGAACACATATTCTTGCTTTTATGAATAGAACCTGACATGATAACACTTTTTTCTTTTGATTTCTCAGTGAAATTAATTATCCTATTACAGAAGGTGTTTTATACATGAATACAGAAGGTAAAACTTTTAATTATAAATCAAGTCTGGGATTAACTTTTTCTCCTTTTCTAGTATCAGAGGTATTTAGAGTGCTTTTTTATTGCTTCAAATGGACTAGACCATCACTCAAGTGACTTTGACTCATGTCTTTCTTGCCCTTACCTTGACTCATTATTTATGTGGTGAAATTCCCCATATTTCCCACTGTGGGCATCAGGTTTTTTTAGTGCCTCAAACAATACATGTAATAAACATTTTGGAAAGAATTTAATAGAAAACACATTTTAGGACAATCAAATCTTTAAATCTGTCTTTTCTTCCTCGAATTTCTGCAGAACCTAGGAAATGGGAGACTACAGGAAATTTCAAATTGTCTTTAGGGAGTATCGTTTTATGTTCATTTGTTCTCAATTCAGCAGTGACAGCATGGTTTCCTTCTGTCTCCAGAGAGTTTTCTTGGAAATTTTATTCCTTTGGTATCTGTGCTTCTGGTCCTGTTTTCAGCAGAGACATGAGTGTAGACCTAAGCTTAGGTTCTGTTTTGTAGGAGGTATTTGTCTACCACTGCCACATTGCCCTATCAAGCCAACAAGAAATTGGTCCTAGCTTATTAAGACACTAGAGAGTCCCTGTATCCCACTGCAAATCACATCAATATCCATAAAATTCATAGGTAGCATTTAATTACTTCATTAAAAAGAGGACTTTCACCATCCCAACTGATATATCACAAAACATGAAATTATTCAGGTGTTTTCTTACCTATGCAGTGTACAGGAAAAAAAAAATCAGAAATTGTTTTGTTTGCTTAGTAAAACAAATTATTGGTTTGATTAAAAAAATACCATTGTTTATGTAGGTTTTTTTCTAATATAAAAGTTTTGTGTTTAATCTCTCTTCTAACAATTCAACAGCTCTAGCAGATTAATTGGCCTTACTTAGATAACAATTCTTTTGCTAACAAAACATATCCTACCATTTGTGATTTGAATAGAAAATCAAAGCCAGTACACATGGTATTTCATCCAGTAAACATGACATTCCAGAATGTGAATGGGAACAATATGGGCAAATTCCTGCTTTGAAGTCAGCAGTAATCTCCAATAGACCTAAGCAGGCCACATTTCACTTGATGAGTTCTACAATCTGTCTCTAAATATGGCTGTAAAATCTGAAAGTAAATAATTGATGAGCCAGGTTAAGATGGAATGACTTGACAAGTGTGAAAAGCATTAGAAATTCGTATATCTGTCTCAATGTTTCCAGTGAATTTGTCTCATGATTGATGGACATTTAAAATTAATTAAAATAAATTGAGCTCAACCATTATGAGAAAGCAGACAAGCCACATGGAGAGAGCATATCCCACTTCATGGTCCGCAAAAAGTACATTCATACCTTCATAAACAGTAGAGAATCCAGTCCCCAGTCTAAATTACTGGATTTTTTTGGTGTCTAAAGAATTAATTCTCAAGAAAACAAGATGTTCAGAGCCCCTCTTGTTTTTCATTCTCTTCCTAATCTTCTGCCTCCCTCCTCGAATGCATCCCTCATTTCCCCTTCCAATGTGACTTTTCTAATGACTAGGCACATTATAGATTACATTTTATTTTTCTGTAGGAGGTGAATTATTATGGCCTCTCCATCTTCTGCCTGTTTTCATGAAAATTCATAGATCTTTTACACCCGTAACCCAGATTCAAAATTCTTTGAAATATATTAGGGTCTTTCAGTGCACTCAATGGTATTTACTCACAAATGCATACCTATATTAAGTTTGCAATCATTTATGCAACAATAATGACTATCAAACATATTTGAGGATTTTTTTAATGTTACCATTTTCTGTGGTTATGTAAATCTCATTGATATGCACAAAGAAATAGCAAGGATTTTCAGCATATATTATGAAATTACTGCCAAGAATAATTTGAAGTGATCAACCACGAAAACCACTTGTTAGAAACAACATAAAGTTAAATAAATATGCCTCTACTTTCAGAATTTACATTATAAAAATATGGATACTTACTCTGTGTGGGCTGAAAAACTAACAATGAAAACTTATTGTATTGTGTCCTATGTATCTCACTGATTTGTGAGGTACCCAAATAACTGTCTGTTTCCCACTTCTCATAGATTTTTCCTCTATATTTTCCTTCAGATATTTGAGTGTTTATAATCTACCAGCAGAGATTCTTCAGAAAATTAAAAGCTTTGAGGGTTACGACTAAAACTTAAAACTGGAGGCAGAGGCCTGTAGCACAGAAAGAAACAGAAAAATATCAGTTTCATTTGGGTAAAACTTTACCTACTTTAGAGGAATTTGCATATTTAAGTATATAAAGAGTGACTATTGACTGAAATACACCAAAATTTTAAACGGTGTAAGAACCACAAACTTTTATTATTCTGATAAGCACAAATAAAAAAAATATTTCAAAGTTCTCTGAATTCTGTCATCTGGGCTGTTTTGGAAGTTTATTTAAAAGTTTAGGACAAAGTGAAATACAAATTCTATAGATCTGGTGTCTATTCAGCTGCTTGCTGGAGTCTTATTTTAAGGCAAATACGCTCCAGGTGCTTCTGTTCTGCTCTCTGTCTCCTCTCTGTTCCCAGAATGTGACTGAAGCGAGTAGCAGCATTTAAAGTCTTTAACCTTTAGACAGTCCTAAAAGCATTCCACATCCTCCTGCACATCACATAAGCCAATCTGGTGTTATATGCACTGGACCTACAGCCACATCTGATTCCCAACATGCGAACCCTTACTTGGAGGCTTTGATAGACTGTTAGAAATCACAAGGAAAACAATATAAATGTTGCAAATAGATTAGCAGATCATTATTAGCCCTTTCCACACTAAAAGCTGAAACCTCCTTGATCCTAGACTATAAAAGCCTTCTAAAGCATTTTGAGTTTCTCTTTGATTCTTGGCCCAAGCTTTAATTTTCTCACAGTGCTGCAGCTCTGGGTTTCATTAGGGATATCATCTTAAATTCCTTTGTGCCTCTACTTGTTTGGAAGTGTTACTTGCACCCTCATCTTGGCATGCTTCCCTACCCATAGAAAAAGCTAACTGATGATATCAAAACGGTTTAAACCATACCTGCTAATGAGCATTGTTTATTTTTTGCATCCAGTTTGGTCTTATCATTAGCCTGTAATATTAAAAAAGCTTATCGGCTACCTCAAAACAATGGATTTGTTATCATGTTCTTCTCAAGTTCTTTATGAATATTTACATTTTTCAGATAGTTTTATTTTATTTCTTTATGGAAGTTTATTTTCAACTTTTCAATATTTTCAACAAAAATGTTATTTTTTATTTGTTTTGAATTTAAACTCCTTCTGCACATTTAAACCAGGAAGACTTATGCCTTGTAAATGTGCACCAATCACTCCAAAATGCAATGTGTTAGCACCTGTAAATCAATGTGAATAAATACATGAACAGAAAGCCTCACTTGCAAACTATTATTTAGCAATTTCTTATAACCACATGGTAAGCATATAATAACACTATTGTATATTGAGGGGTCAAAAATGGCCAAAACCTAGATATCTTTCCAGGTTTTAGAAAGACTCAGAAGGAGAAGGAAAGAAAAACACAAGAACACCAGAGTCAATAGCAACAGCAAGGAGATGGAGATGCTTTTCTGATGCTAAATTGGATCTTGAACATGAAAGCCTGACAGAAGAGAAAAATTTATAATGATCAGAACAATGAGATGAGAAAAAAAAGCTCATTGTAATGATAATAATAATGAAATTACTGCTTGTTTGATGTAACAGCATTATGGATCCAAGACATTATGTCAGTGAAATATTGCCCTAGAAACATTTTTTTTACTTTATTCTAAAAAAGTTTCTTGAATTATTTGACTGTGAAGTTCCATAACTCATTAAAATGTACTGGCTGCTCTAGACTGAGCATATGTAATGGGAAAAAGGTTATTTTTATAGTCTATTAGTCTCATAAAACTGTCATTGTTCACTCTTATGTTTGGATTTGAAGCTACTTTATATCTCTTGTCAGACTTTCGTTTGTCTTTCTTAGGATGAACTGTTTGGGGAAGCTTTCAGCTGCAGCAGCACAGCCTTTTCTGAGAATGATACTTTGGATCTTAAAAAAAATCCTCCACTGAAAATCTCCATGCTTTTATCATCAAGAGTAGAAATCCAGAAGTTGTCTCGGTAGTGTCCATGATATGACACACACTATTTCTTCTGTCTCTGAAAAATTCCCTTTATTGTGGTTGAATTATAAGCCCTTCAAAGACTGCTGTTTACACCTGGTCAGTCAAGATTTCCATGATTCCTCTTGCCGTGAGCCCACTGGTGCCAAGAGATGCAAGGCTGCAACAGGACTTCTTTATGAATGCTCCACCTAATAGCTAAACTCTGTGACACACAACCCTGGAGCTGAAAGCCAAATGTCCATTTCTCCCATCCTTGAGTACCTTTCAGCTGGCTCCCACACAATGTAAAAGAGGATACTGCCTATCTTGAAAGCAGAGGAGTGGCAAGTGTGAAGATACAGCTTGCAAGTCAGCAGAAAAGTGAGGAAGCAGCTGCAGAGTTAGGGAAATATGTGAACCATAAAACAGGCTCCAGAAAACACAAATATCTGGAGTTCAGAAAGATGCCAAAAAGCGAGGATGCTGGGAAAGACACATACAGAGGAGGAACATGAGGAAAACCTAATTTCTTTCATCAGAAAGTATGAATTAAAAGAGGAGAGATTTCAGGAAAATGAAGAGCACTAATTTAGTTGAATCCACTCAGGTTTTACATGATGCTGTTAGATACCCAATGAAAAATCCCAATGAGTCATCTAGTATTTGTGATAGGTTGCAAATAAAGTTAGTGAACACTGCAATTATGTAAATATTGCTTTCAAAAACTCAGATATTCTTAGAAGAATCATTCTTCATTTCTCATTTTTGGCACAAAAGATGGACACGGTAAATTTGGCTTTAATCTCCTTGTGCTTCAGTTCCCTAGCTGCAAAAATGGGACACTGAGAATACATTTTCAAAGGGAAAATAAAGATAGGTTTAGGAGCAGCCATGAAGCAATTAGCTGATGTGATAAGAGAACCAAAGAAATTCCCAGGAAAAGAAATTAATAATTCTGCAGTCATATTTTGGATGATGTAGCATAAATAAGGCCTGAGGCTAAACCACGTAGTGAACAAGATAAAAAGAAATGTTGGATAACTATTACTCACTCTGTAAGCCAGAGGTCTCCTGGGAGAAAAGCTGTGTGCAACTGTGTAATTAAAGATTATATCATAACACACATGCACAAGGGGATTAAATAATAAGCTTGAGTGAGAAATGTTCATTCCTGTCTGTCCTTCTTTCCTGACTTTTAAAATTTTACATCTACTATTTCAAGTGCCATGTTAAAATAAAGAAACATTTGCAAATTTTTATAAGGATAGCAAAGGGAATTTTTTCTATGTATTGAAATTAATATTAGCATTGTAAGCAAGAACTGTTTAGTTATGCATTTTAAAAGACAAAATAGTATTATTCCACCAAAAAAAAACCTGGTTCAGAACAGTCATGTATAGCTGAAGTTGCCTGCTACTGCTCCAATATCACATTGAAATTACATTTTGCATGTGTTTCTCTTCATGATGTTTGATGAAGGAATTGCAAAACACATCAGGCCATAAGCCACTGAGAAATCTGCTGCTCACCAGCATTCTTAGATAGCTGAAATTCTGTCAAATCCTCTTTACCCTCTGTGTTTTCTTACCATTTGCTCTTTGATCGTCTCAGTCCAATGGAATCCAGATAAACGTTCTGAGAATTTTCTTGGCTTTCAAATACTTTGCCACTGTCATCTTTATAGTGAATATCAGAATACACACAGGACAATCTGCAGAAAGCTTTTCCAATCCATCTGCACCCCTTGATTACTGGCATTGAAGTAGCTCTTGGACCAAGACAAATACAATATAAATCACATACTGAAAGCACAGTTATCTGAATGATGTCAAGACAACACCTTGCTCTGCAAAAACTTAATTATTTCACTACATTCTTCAAAATTAATCAAAATTGGATTCCCTCTGAATATAAAGTTATGCTTTACTCATGTTGAAAATAAGAAAAAACAGAATATCTATTCCCTAATCAGGGCTAGATTTCTTGTGTCAATAACATGAGTGATGCACTACTACTTATGAACTCTTCATCTCAAAAAATCACTGAATTATAGAATGGCCTGGATTGGAAGGACCTTGAAGATCATCTATTTCCAACCCACTGCCGTGGGCAGGGACACTTCCCACTGGGCAGAATTGTTCAGAGCTCCATCCAACACTGTCTTGTACACTTCCAGGGATGGGACATTCCCAACTTCTGTGGGCAACCTGGTCCAGCATCTCATCCCTCTCACAGTGAAGAATTTTTTCTTAAGACAGTTATCCTCCTTTTTTGCTGAGGCATCTATTGATTTAGACGACCCAACAGCTGTTTTAATGTTGGAGTGCAGTAAAAATGTGAGCCCAGGTCTAGGATATCATCAACTGAACCAGAAATGTTGTTACTCTGTGACACAGAAGGTTGAAGCATTTAAGTTCCTTCTCTCAGACTGATTCCTTAGAAAGCGTGAATGGATGTATTTCTCCTAAGAGATGTTACTCTGGACTAGAATCATGTGCCTGTGTGCTTCTAACTATAAGCTGGATATTTGTTATGTCGCAGTAATGTCAAATATATAAAGCCTATGCTGTGGCCTATTTGACAAAATGGAATAATATTTCTGCACTTGAACCAAGAGAAACTTGGCTTAAGCAGATGATCTAATGAGTTACAGATTTGATTTCAATGAACACAAAACCAGTACCTTCTCAGGAAAGCAGAAAATTCATTCTCGTCCTTGGCTTTGGGAAAATCAGGTACATTCTTCCTTTAACAAGCTGGATCAAAATAATTTTTTGGGGGGAATTTTAAAACAAATCCTATTCACTGTTTTCTCTTCATTAAAGCTTTAGTTACTGAGTAGCTTTCCTCTACCTCTTAATTTCTTTCCTTCTTTTAATAAATTAACTCCTCTTGTGTGATTGGTAGACATAAATAATATCTCACCTGTAGTGGGTTGATGCTGGCTGGATGCCAGGCACCCATCAACACCAATCACTCATCCTCAGCTGGACATGGGAAAGAAAATATAATGAAGATTTCATGAGTTGAGATAAGGAACAGGAAAAATCACTCATCAAATACCACCATGGGCAAAAAGGGCTAGAATTAGAGATATTAATTGAATTTAATACTAACAAGATCAGAGCAGGTTAATGAGAATTAAAATAGAACTTTCAAAACACCTTACTCCCAACTCCTCCTCCTTCCCAGCTCCCCCTCCTCCCCTAGCCGTGCAGGGATACAAGGAATGAGGGTTGTGGTCACTTCCTCATACATTATTTCTCCTGTTGTTAAGGGAGAGGACTCCTTGCTCTGCTCCAGCATGGGGTCCATCCATTAATTTCTCCTATGTGAATCCATCACATGGGCAGCAGCTCTCCCACTGCACTGCTGCAGTGTGGGTCACTTTTCCATGGAGTGAAGTCCTTCACAGACAGCTGATCCAGTGTGGGGTCCTGTCTCCACAGGTCTCCCATGGGGTCACAGCCTCCTCTCAGGCATTCACCCTCTCTGGAGTGGATCTCTGCATCCCCATGGACCTCCACGGGCTGCAGGGGGCAGCTGCCTCACCATGGTCTGCTCCAAGGGCTGCAGGGGAATCTCAGCTCTGGCACCAGGAGCACTCCTGCCCCTTCTTCTCCACTGACCTCGGTATCTGCAGAGCTGCTCCTCTCACTTATTCTCACCTCGCTCTTCTCTGGCCACAATTACATCTGTGCAATACTGTTTTTTCTTCTTCTTAAATATGTTATCACAGAAGCATTATCACTGTTTCTAACTGGCCCAGCCTTGACCAGTGCATCCATCTTTGGAGCTGCCCGGGATTGGCTCTGCTGGACATGGAGGAAGCTGCCACCAGCTTCTCACAGAAGCCACCCCTGTAGCACCTCCACAACCAAAACTTGGCCATGCAAAACCAATGACTTTCATAGCACCGTGGCAGCTGCCAAAAAAAGAATACTGACCATCTTTTGCAAAGTAAGAAAACAGGTTTCCCATCTAATACACACACAAAAAGACATTTTTTTTTACAGTATGTTCTCACTATTAGATATGTTAAACAGAAACTGCTTTTGGTTCAATTTCATCATCTTTCTTCTGGGCAATCTATAATGTGGAAAAACATTTGGTCATGTCAAGTGTCCCTTTATTAGCTTATGTTCAATACAACACTCATCAAAACCAGATTAATCACCTCTGACTGCATATCAAAAACCTGAAGCTAGATTACAATCTGCCAGATCACACAACATATTGAAGATGTGGGGATGCACAATAAGTATCTTCAAAGAGCAGGAGGGAAGGGTAGAAGGTGAGAAGGTCTCATTTGTAGTTATTCACAGCTGGTTTATGCATCACCTTGTGTACTTGTACAAACAGTATTATATTCCCAGTTTTCCCAAAACATATAAATTTTACAGGCATCCTGAGAATAAACTGCAGCAACCACCTTCTCTTCTAGGCACAGTAACTAAAAGCATTAATCTGCTTCTCTTTAGTATTTTTTCTTCAGCACTTGTGATATGAGTTGTGAATAAAGTTGTTTTAGAGTTCATGACTGATTTTAGGATATTGCTGGGAGAAGCAGGAAGGAAGAAAATAGATTCTGAGAATTAGGGCTAGATAACCATACATTTAAATATTTCTTAAAGCCTTCCTAAGTGAAAAGTTTCCCATTCTTTGATATTTCCTTTTGGAAGAAACAATGTTTAAAAATTATTATTGTTGTGCCTTAATATTTTTCTTCCTATGTGGACAAGCAAAGATAGAATTAGGAACCCCCAGACCCCTTTAAAACTACACAAGTTTTACTTTCTGCTATTTTTCAATCCTGAATTTCCTATTATTTTCAAATACTGAATTTTCTCCAGTCTTTGAATCCAGTCTCTTTCTTCTTAGCTGTTTCTCAACTTCAGCAATTCAGAACGTATCCCTAAATGTTCAAGATCAAAAATAAGCAACATATTTTTAGAAGTTTTTTTACCAAATTAACAAGTCTAATAAAATAGAAATATTTATGTCTGTCAACACAAAAACCAGGTCTATTCTAACAATAAAGAGTACACCCCATTTGGCACCTGAACTCTCTCTTAAATTTTTTCTAATGCACTTAACTGAAAGTTAATGAACTCATTCTGTGTCAGTCATGTTCAGACATGAAAGTGATTCAAAACACAACATTTGCAACTTTCAGTTTAGGTTTCACAGGGCAATAAACGAGTTTGCTAATGTAGAACAATTGCTCAACTTGTCTGATTATCTGAGGAGAAGGATGATTCCCAAATGGACTCCTATATCAGACATTAAACTGGCAGCTGGTTATCATTACCAAAATGAATAATGAAGTAGCACTGACATCTGGATGGGTTCTAGGCAGGCACTGATGAATCAAGAGAGTTTCTTTGGTTTAAAGACTGATCCTTTCAGTGTCACTGATATGATAAAATGCATTTTCACTGAAGCTGTGAAGTGTGTTATGGAAACACAGAATTACAGTAACTGTTAAAAAGATTTAAGGGAACTGAATCATAAATAAAATTTCCTCTCTCCATGTCCAAGCCAAGTATTGGCATGATGAGATAATGCAGTAAACATCCCAATAAAATGACAGAAAGTCAAGTTTAACCCCTCTAAGTGCTTTGAGCTTATGACACAGCTGATAAAATCTTCCATATACAAAGTAACTTCTGGTGTGATGATTTGTCAAGACTATATAATTGATTTTCAAGGAGCAAATGCATTGCTTTATAGATTGCCAGTAAGATATATGACACAGTTTTCAATTTGGTTCAGTGATACAGCGAGGAAATTATAGAGTGTGACCTCACATAAGAATATTTTCCTGTTTTGCACTAACAGTGTAGAAACACACTGACACCATTAATTTATTGTCTATTATTGTTAAATGCATCAGTACATTATATTGCATACATTTGAAACAGCATTTGATAAGTAAAAAAAAAAGGCAAAGCCAGTTGTATGAACTAGTTCCCAAAACCTTGTTCTGTATTACTACAAGCATTGTTTGGGATTTAAGAAGGGGAAGGTATCTGGGTGTTTACAAATAGAATAAATGGCAGCACAGTATCACTATTTTCTTCCTGCTGCTAAAATATATATGTGTGTATGTAATACAATTTTATATATCTATACACATTATATATAATAGGTGTAATTACTGCTTAACTTTTTGAAAGGTTTTGATGGATATCTGAGGTCAAAATTAATCAGCTATCTGGAAATTACTCAGAAAAAGAGGAGTCCATAATTTTCAGAGGCAGATTGACATCTTTAATCCTATTGTCTGAGAAAAAGCAAGCCAGTTCCCCACTTTTCATACAGCTTTATCATCCAGGAATACAAGGATGCTGTCCTGAAAAACATTTCCACACCAAGCCAGTGACTGTAGTACAACTTGGAAATCTTTCGTAGAACTCAGTTTGGGAACAAGTGGAAGGGTTGTACTTTCTTTCTAACAATTTTAATTATCAGACTAACTCAAGCAATTTCAGGGAAATCCCTGTGGGAAAGTAAACATGTCTTAAACTTACTCTAAGTTTCTATTAGGGTCTCCATGCAAAACAAAGTCAGTCATGAACAACCACTGCATGAGAAATCAGCTATTAAAAATTAGTTTCACAATCTTAAAATGAAGGGACTAAACCAGTTGCTGATTAAGTTTTATAATTATTCAGAAGGCTGCCTTATACTTTGTTCATCACTTTATAGAAGTTAGAGCAGTGGTAGGTTTTGTATGTCTTAAGAGTTACTTGGATGGGAAAAGAAATTACTGTGCAGATTCTATTGATATTGAAGGCACTTCAATCTGCATATGAAGACATATAAAAAGTCTTTTGCATATGTAATGGATTTTAAAGTTACATTAGCTTCTTATAGCTTTCATTACTCATTCTTTAACATCACATACATAATTCAATTAGAAGTGAATTTTTATCATAAAGACAAAATGTTTCTCATTTTGCCAGCACATCTATCAGATTTATAAGCTAAGATATACAAAGCAGGCATTAAATGAATGTATTTCTTTGACACATTTTTCTGCTTACTTATCAGTAATTGCAGATTTCATTAATTGTCAGCTTGCTGTTCTTTACCTCTTAGTGGTTGTTGTTGTATAGGGGATAATATACAATAACATAAACTATCAACTTAAAAAACCCTCCATGTCTTAGATTGACAGACATAGCTTTGCTAGTCTTTTTAAACTTAAGACCAGTGAGAAATAAATTCTGTTTTATCCTATTCAGCCAAAACAACAAAGCAATGGGGGTTTTCCTACAGATTTAATGTAAAAGTCCCCAGATGACAAACACAAAAGCCTAGATATCAAACAGGTTGAAAATGCTGATGTTTAACACCTGCACTGTGTGAGGGCCAAGAAGTAAGCTAAAGCCTTTGCTAACCAACACACCTGCTTGACAGTTTTTAACCCTTTCATCTTCATTCTCAAATGCCTTGCTTATAATAGGAGAGGATTGTAATAGAATGATGCAACCAAAGAGATTTTAAAACACAATCTTAAAACAGAAACTACATTCTACCTCCTTGTCAAAATGCATCAAAAACTATTTTATTTGTATTGAAGGGCTATCTAGCCTGACAGGTTTTTAATAACACTGGGTAGGATTATTTATGGCCACAAACTTATGAGGAAAAAAATCATACAGGCTGTGTGGAACTGTTTTCTGTGTCTAGCACGTTTTTAATATCACATGGTTATATCTGACCAGGCATATGCTGCAAAAAAAAAAAAAAAAAAAAAAGTNAATCATTCTCCCTGCTTTTCAGAGGCTGCAATGATACAATTAAAGACCATCCAGCCAAACCTGAGCCCAGTTATCTACAGGGTCTGCTTTGGCAGTCCATAAGCACTGAGTGCACATGCTGATGTGAAGCTTATTTTTATTTTTTCATCTTTGCCTCTATGTAAAAAAAATCATCTGCAGAACTACTCAGCAAGAGCTCTTCAGCTCTTCTTGATTCAAATGACACCTCAATTAGATGAAGAGCTGGCTATCATTTAAGGTAACATTATTTTCAAGTCAGAACCCCAGAAAGGAATAAATTAAGAAGTTAATACCCTGAGGATGAATTTTCATCACTTCATATGGGCCAGGAAGCAATTCACAGAAAGTCCTCAATACAGAGGGTTTCTCCATAGCAATTTGAGAAAAGCTGACTGTTCCATAAAAGAAATCATTTGAATGAAGAGCAGAGGATAACAGTCTCTAAACAGGACTTCAGGAGTGTCCAAAAGTGATGAGGAATCTGAGGTTGAACCCCCATGTAATTGTTATTATGTGTTCTGGGTTTGTGTATCCTTGTGCTAGATACCGTGAGACAGCCAACTTCAGCTTCCTGTGTTTTCTCCATAAAACCACAGTCTGCACAACACTGGGCATATGGAAAAGGGCCCCCTTAGGTTACATTACTTAAAGGAGCTACAACACAAGATCTCACTCCTTTGAAAGGATAGCAGAGCAAAACCATCTGCTTATAAGACCTGTCACTGTGATCGAGGAACTAAGTGTCCAGAGTTAAAACCCATTGAAAGGTAACTCCAGAGCTTGGAGTCTGACACTTCAAGACACAAAGCAGGGATCCTAACTAGAGTCCCCCTCAAAAGAGATGAGTTTACCAGAGCACTAGAATGCATTATCAAGCAAAACATGGGCAAATAGAGAGTTTAAGGAATATGACAGACAACTATTAAGATGGAGAATTCACCCCTCCTTTCTTCCTGAGTGTATTTTGTATTTATTTGGTAGAAACTCCTGAAATGTTTTTAACATTGATATAGCAAAAGCGTTTTTCATGCTCCAACATCACAGAGGCAAGGACATGCAGCATTTTAATATTTATTACCTTACCAAAGATATTTTGGTATGCTTCACAAGAATATTCATTTCTCCCTTGCTAAACAAACTTATATCCAAAAGTTTGACAATATGTGTGTGGAAACAAACAAAAGGCAACCCAAAATTTCTTTTGACTTGCCACCTCCTTTAGCCCATCCTTTTAACCTCCATTTGAACTTTGGCAGTAGTTAAATTGTAGAGTGATGCTTTAAATAGAACTTAAAAGTGCTGACAGTGTCAGAATAAAGGTTTGAACACACTAATAGGTTTTAGTGTCTGAAACTTTTGATAATCTGGCCTTGAGTGTCATGGGTCTCTCTGAGTGGATTCCATCTGTCCCATAAACTTATGTATTGAAACGTAATGCAGCCTTTTGATCTTCCTTGTGTGAAGATCCTCATGTTCCATAAAATCAACAAGATGGTCTCATTCACTGAAAAGCCAGATCATAGACTTGGTGATTGGTGAGACTATAGTACTTGCTAGTGTATGTGCCTTTTTCCCTTTGTCAAATTTCAGTGGCAGTATGACCCCACAAACACTGTTGAAATATCAAGTGCCTTTACTATTATGACATAGTTATGTTAGAATAAAATATCATGCTATATGACCATATTATGACCTGGCCATGTTAGTAAAATATCAACTGAGACTAAAATAAATACTAATAGTTGCACTCTGCAGTAAAACACACTGTAGTGAATTAACAGACACTTCATAAATTATGTTTATTTGTCTATAATGAAGTGTTTTGATGTCTCCAGGTGTTCTTCAGTGGGGTTTGTTAAACAAACATGGCACCTAACAAGTTTGCTTCCAATTATCATTACCACAGTTGGGATTGGGGCAAGAGAAGGATTACTTTTAACTGAGTTCATGATTAGGAATTAAAGTGAGACTGAAAGCCCACTTGCCCTAAGCCCACAGCACAATGCAGAGCAGACTCGTGCAGTCTTTCCATGCTGAGATGCTCAGCCCTACACCCAGAGCTGCCACCAACCTGCTTAGAAGCTTTCTAAGACCCCCAAAATCACCAAATAGAGCTAGATCCCAGCTGGCCTCCAACAGTCCCGGAAAATGAAGCACTATGAACCCTCAGGGGGATCCCCTTGTCCTGCTGCAGCATCCACATGGCAGTGCTGCTGTGCTTGAGTCATTTCATGCTGGTAGACGGGGGCAGGGTTTCCCTCAGTGACTGCTCAAGTTCATTCAAGGACTGCAGTGCATATCTGCAAACAGAGCCCAGGACACTCTACTCCCTGTATCTTCATCCCCAAAATTCACTTAGCACCTTACTTGAACTAGTTGGCAAAAACAACTTCTGGCACTATAAATACTGTGTTTAGCATTATATATCCCCCAGAAAAGAAATCTATTATGACATGTGAAATGAAGTTTCACTTAATTTGGGGCTTTTACTTCTGACCTTCAGAGGAAACCTTATTCATTTTCTTTATTTAGTTCAAATTTTTATTTAAATATCATCTATATGACAAGGGGTTTTTTTTCCAGCTGCTCGCCATATAATCACTTTATTCTATTTTTAAAATAGAATTATTAATACTATTAATTATTAACATTAATAAACATGATTTTATATTAATAAATAACTAATTTATAAATGTACTATTTTCTTATTATTAAAATGCTATAAATAATGAAGTTATATCCTGTATTATATCTCCAAAAACAGGTGACAAAACCTTGAAATGCTTTCATGTAATTTACAGTTATTTCATTAGATGGCAGTGTTACATTCAAAAACAAGTGTTTTATTCTTTTATACATATATTTTTTATATTCACCAAGAAAAGCAGTTGATCTTGCTTTACATGATAAACTGTACATGTGTATATATTCGTTGGAATGTTCAAGTCTTACATCTGGAAGTGTATCTTAAAATTAAAAGCTAAGTGTTGCTAACTTAATCAAGATACTATCCTACTTGCCAAAAAGTTATACCTTTAATAAATAAAATATTATTTACCCTCATCTTTAACTCCTAGGATCTATTCAAGAAGTCTGCATTCCAGAAATCTGTGTAATCAGAGGAGTTATGATTTTAAACAATCTTCATGTTTTCTTGATCCTTAGGACAGCTAAGAATCAAGTCAGCTCCAAACAAAAGTTTGAAACTGCTTTAATAAAATCCTGTAAATATCTTTTACCATGCCAAGAATGATAAGTTATTTCTCTTGTATCATGGATATCTATGCTGCCCCATTGCTACACTAAAATCTGAATCCATAGAGCAAAGATTTGATATCTTACTTTTGAGAAAATCTTATTTTTGTAGAACTGAAAGCATATCTGAGATTTTCTTTTCTTTCCTAATTTCTACTCCTTTTCTCCCTTGATATATTTATCAAGGAGGAAGGAGTATTAAAACAGGGGAAAAAAAGTACTTTTGTGTTAAGGGACACTAAATCTAAGGTAGCAACAAAATATTTGGTATGAGTGATGGTGAAGTAGAGCAAGAAGCTAGAGGATGAAAGAATTGTACTGGAAAAATACCATTGTATGCTTGTCCTGGTTACATCATCTGTCCTTCACATTTGGCATTGGACACTGTGCAGGATATTGAGACTGATGGACAGACCCTCTCATTCAACCTGGTAGGACTGTACATAAGGAAAACTAATAAAAAATTATTTATGCTATGTGTAGGCTTCTCTTCAGGATACAGATTGTTCTCAAATGTCCCAGATGCTGCTTTTTTTCTTTTTTTTCCTTTTTTTTTTTCTTTTTTTTTTTTTTTGGTTTTTTGTTTGTGGGGGTTTTTTTTGTTTGTTTTTGGTTGGTTGGTTGGTTTGGGGGGGTATTCTTGTCAGATTTTGTTTGGTTTTTTGGGTTTTTGGTTGGTTTTTGGTTTTTTGGGGGGGTCGTTGTTTTGTTTTGTTTTGTTTTGTTTTGTCTTGTCTTGTCTTGTCTTGTCTTGTCTGGGAATAAATTCTACCACCAAAACATACAAACTGAATTTCCACCTACAAAGCCTTTCAGCATTTTAGTCATTCTGTCCATGCAGATCTACACTTTTATACTTTCTGTCAATAGGCTTTCAGTCTTGCTGGAGGAAAATGATAGTAAAGAACTCCACTAGTTCTTCTTCAGCATTTCTTTATCATCAGTTGTTCTGATAGCAGCAGCACTTTTACTGGGAAAAAATAATTCCCAGTTTAAAAATGTGGTTTATTTCTCTCTCTCTCTCTCTCTCCCTCTCTTTGCAGCATACATGATGCAAACACGGTTAGTGATGTTCTGTTCCTTTGGGTTGCACTTTTCAGGGTTACAAGGCTAATGCTGCAGGTGCCTGATAAGAGACAGCACCCTCCTTAATGTTGTGCTGTCCTTCCATGTACAGAACACTCAGGCAGTGTGCTAAGGAGGACTGCTTTTGTCTCACAATATTCCTTAAGGGATTTCTGTTTTTCAAATAATGGCTGATGAGACAAGCATTTTAAGAATCTCTGGTTCTTTAGAATTCCATCTATCCCTCTGGAAAGGCATGTTATCAAAATGCCATGTCCTTTACTGGCATTTACCCTGGAGGCTGGGAAAGCATTTCTATGAAAGGTGGAGTTCTGAGTAGTACAGAATTACAGCAGATGTGCTACAAAGCCCTACCTCAGGCTACTTGTTATTTTTGCACCCTATCTGAGCTGATTGGTTTTTCCCACCTGTGTGAAATTAGCATGTTTTCTTTTTTTTTTAATTACTAGTGTTGTGCACCAGTATAAACATATCACAAATTTGGCCACAAGTTTGTGTCTCTTGCGTGAGACACAAAGTGTCTCTTTTGTGTCCTCTTGGTCTTTTCCCTACTTGAAATGGCATGATTTTTTGCCCACTTTTCAAACTTCATTAAAAATACAGTATTCTCTTAATTTAATTTTCTGCTTCACTTTATTGGCAAGATACTCAATTCCAGCAATTTGAAATTAGAAAGCAGCACATTGACAGTACTATTTCCCCTTTGGGAGCAGTAAGACTATACATAATGAGATGAGATGATGTAAGTGCACTAAAATAGAAAGAAAGCACACAGATAAAGGAAGAAAATAGTTATCTTAGTAATTATAGTATATGAAAGAATTATTTTTTCCAATCTTTTCCTGTTATTTCTGATCCACATGGCAAGGAACTCTACTTTTTCTACCATGATATCTTTAATCTGGCTAGCAGAAATATAACTTTTAAACTGAGGTCTTTAAAAAGATGAAAGCCAGGACGATGATGATGGTGATTAAAGGAAAAAGACATTGCAGATCATGTTTTGTGAGTTTGCAATGATGCATTGATGATCAGAGGTGGTTAAAGTTCCAGTGAAGCTCCCAGTGAAACTCTTGCTAATGGCTCTGCAGTGTGTCCTTTCATGTCTTCCTGGTGAAATACCTTCTGGCAAAATTTCTCTTCTCATTGGACACAATGAGATAATAACTCAGATTTGAAACACAATATTCTCATATTTGTGTTTACTAATATATTAATGCTTCAAAATAAAATAATAATCTATTGAAACTTTTGTTTTTAATATTCGAAAAACTTTAATGTGCTACAGAGCCACCAAAGGGATTGATGTAAATTGTAGACATGAAAAAGTAGAGATTAATAATTCTGATGGTCTGCTTTATCTATTAGTGAATGAGCCAGAGCAGAAGTGAATATATAGTCTGAAGTCTTTAGGTTTTTGTATAGTCAGACATTAATGACAAAAGAACCCCATTACTATAAAGTTATAGTTTGATCAGCATTCCCTATCAAATAAACTTATTCTCCATATTGTTTGTAGAGTGTGAGAAAAGCACTATTATGTTTGCCAATCACCTTTTTCACTATTTAGCTGGCAAATAAAATACAGCTCTATGGAAACCTGCACCACAAAGAGGCCTCAGGTGCTGTAGCTCAGAGAATATGGAAAGTGAACATTCTACTGAATGCTCTTCGAAGAAAAAAGGATAGACAGCCAATGAGATCTGTGTCAGATCTCAAAAAGCAGACAGTTTCTGATCCTGCTTCCCAGCTCTATAACCAAGGGCTAAACTCTAGGACAGCAGTTTTATCTCTGGCTGCCTTTGCCTCCCTCGCTGCACGCACGGCTTTGCTGCCCTCAGCTCTCAGCGCGGGCTGGCGCTCAGGCGCTCTTGGTGTCCCTGCCCTGCTCCTGCACCCGCCCCAGCTGCAGCTCTTTGCACAGGAGCAGCCTTAGTGCTGCAGGTGAGGGCAGCCACCTTGGCTGAGGGAGCTGGCGTGCCCCAGGAGGCAAGGAGATGCCTTTCCTTGGAGTAGGAAGATGTAAAAGCGGGGGTGCAGCTGTTCAAAATCCAGAGCTTCCTCCGACAGTAAACACTAAACAATACGAGCAACAGGAGCATAACCTTCACCAGAAGAGTCCAGGTCTCTCCAATGAAACAGGAGATGCTGGCTGAACCAGGAATTAAGGCTATAGTTTCTAAAAAAATGTTAAAAATGCCTAATTAGGAAGACCTGATTTGTTCATGGAGGTGAATGTGCCTACGAAGGGAAACCAGAGGTTATATATACAGAATAAAAATTGGTCACTAACTGATCAGCCTTTGGAGGGATTCAGCTGCTTGGAGAGCATAGTTTCTGTGAATAGTAAGGACATGGGGCTGGGAATAGTTCACAATATGTTAACCCCATCCTGTCATTCTTAGTGCTTTAAAACACTGTCTATTTCTGTCTTAGGAACAGAGAAGCAGAAATGTTACTCAGCTATGATTTGATTAGATGAGTATTCCCATATATTTCCAACAGACTTACAAGAGATTAATTTCCTGCAAAACTGTATATATCTACTTTCTAATAGCATGAAAAAAAAATCTTATACCTCATAAGTCATTAGCAAAATACATTAATTTTAACATCATTAAACAGTTATGAATTTTGTAAGAAAAGCAGAACATCAGCCAGTTTCCTTCACCTTTCTCCAGCCATGTGAAGGAAAACCTGAACAAAAAAATGAAGTTCAAATGAGCCCAGTGACCAAAAATACATTTTTCTTGGTTATTTTTATCTTACTATCAGATTTCTTCTGCTAATTTGAATAAGTTACCTAGGAGAAACAATGTATAAAAGTCTGTCTTCAGATCTCTGATAGGAAATCCCCACTACAGCAATAAATATTGTATCTGTGGCAGGAAATTGGCAAGCTACGTTAATCATGATAGTCCCTGGCTGACAATCACACAAAAGTGAGACCAGAAAGTATATCTTAAATGTTTCAGCACTTGGATTTTCCTAACTACGCCTTTCAAGTTCTTTATGAACAACTTGTATATAGATCAAAACATGCTAATTTCATCATCACTGGCCAGCTTCATAAAAGAATCATACAAAAACATATGGGCATACTCACCAACTTTTTAAGCAACCAGATCTTTCATAGAGCTATTGAAGTTTCTTCATGAGATAAAAGCATTTTGCTGTTTTGAAACAATAGTACCCTTTTTTAAATATGAAAACATATGAGAGTGCTGTGTGTCATTCATCATCTGTCAGCTTTTCATTTGAAACACTGTCAAGGGGTTGCCTAAATATGCAAAGGTAGCAAGGGCTACTGCCCTGCACAGCTAAGATAGGTCTGGGGTTTGATCCTGAATGCACTAATAGCCCAAAGCAGCAAGAAGAAATATCAAAAATACATACAAAATACCTGGATATGAGATGCATTTTATTTTTGCTCACTTGAGACAGTCTTTGAAAAAGCATTGCTGAGCTGTGAGAGATCTTTCTCAGAGATGCTCAGGGATAGGAAATGCATCCTAAAGAGTGACCTAAAGAAGGTGAGAGCAAATAGAACATACTAAGGCAAACACTGCTAATAACCTAGAATTAAGTAACTTGAGCTTTTCAAGGTGTACATGCCATGAAGAAAAAATACATTAACGTCTACATATTCCTTATTGTAGCTGTTTGCCCAACACCATCACAGCATGGAAAACACTCTACATAGCTAAGATTAGCAGACACATTCCTAGATAAAATAATTTACCTCCTCATTACAGTCAACTGGAGAAGTTAACTGAGGTTATAAGCCACAAAACCGCAAACAATATGCAAATGTGAGTATCCTGAGCACAATTTTTCATAATAAATCAAATGTAATGTGGTGCTTGCAATGGTAGTTGGATACAGCCATGAGAAATGTCTATCAGATGAGAATTTCATAGCATATGAGACAACTTCAGCACCTTACAGCGCTCAGCGTTCACAAGCACAACACTCACCTCAGGAGACTTTATGATTTTGGAAAATATACCCATGGCACCATGACCTAAAAGAAAAATTGTGAGTGACTAGGTACTGTGCCACACAGAGCTCAGTGTTTGCAGTTCCTACTTTATACATAAAGAAAATAGCATAGATTTAAGAGCATTTGCTGATCATTTGGTGACTGTTAAGTACTGGATTCTAGATCACTGATGAAAGTTTAGACAAAGCAAACTTCCCACAGCAAAAATCTACTGTTTGTACAAAGAGATATACCATTCTAACAAGAGTAGGGATTCCTTTGCATTGACTGTAAAGACATCAATAAGAAAAAACCCAGGTATCCAGATCACTACACTAAATCACAGTGGGTACCAACTACGGTTGTGAAAGTCTGACTGAAGGGCCAGAAAGACAGCATAGCTTTGTACAACCATGACAAGGAGTTTCCTGTACAGGAAAAGCTACCATCTGACACTTTAAAAGTAAAAATCTACTCTAAATAAAAGCTGGAATACCTTAGGTTACAATCATGCTCTCATCTTTGTGTTGAAAGATACCAAAGGTGTAGATCATTTTAATAGGCCCATTCTGAAACAGTTAAAATTCTTGACAAATTATACAGTTATATGTCTTATAAGACTTTTCTGCATTTGTTTAGTTTAATGATTAATTAGACATCTTGTCACCTGATAGGTGTGAAATTAAAATATAAAGACTTAAATAGGTAGGCCTAAGTTTGAATATATGGCCTAAGTCATGCTAAATCCAAGAGATGCAGACACAGTCTTTGTTCAGCTAAAAAGAAAAAGAGGTTTTTGTTAGAGTTCAAAACTTGATAACCCACCTGATCAGAGAAGCAAGGAAGAATTACTAATTGTGAAGATCATCTCAGAGTTTGCAAAAAAGTCTTAAGAATATTCGCCTTCTATCATTTCACCTTCATCGTATTTATACCAAACTTCCATCCATATCTCTACTAGAAAAGGAAATTAGATTTTCTTGCCTCAGAAAACTAGAAAACATAAAACCAGCATTAGCAGAACATTGAGAACTTGTAGCTAATATTACTTAATGTTTTTATCCAGAAGCTTCAGCACAATAGGTGTCAACTGCTAAAAACTCCTCAGTGTAAGCACAGTTGCCTATCACCACCTTCTGATATCTCAGCCACCTATAGATGAAATCACCCTAAGGCAAACCTACTTGTCTTGAGACCCATGTTCATGTCTATTGTCTTTATAGTCACTGGAATCAGAGGTGGATGGATGATTTACAGGAACAATAAAGAAACAAACACGTCACCCACTCTATCAGCCACTGAGACTGTCATTGTCAGGATCAACAGAAACACTTGTAACTAATTTGAAAAGTTCATAAATATATGGTAGATATAGATATAGAGATTAGATATAGATACAGATTAGATATAGATATAGATATAGATATAGATAGATATAGATATAGATATAAATATCGATATCGATATCGATATAGATATAGATAGTAGGCATCTAAAAGTTTACATTTGGGAGTCAAATGTGACTTAACTAATGTGATTTAAATGGGTTCTATTTGTAAATCAGATACCACTCCTGACTTGAAGACACCCATGAAATTAATACATGGTTTGTGATATTTTAGGTGAAATAAAGCATGACTGAATTTTGCTGTAATTAGACAAAATATATAAACAAGGACCTTACCACAGGAAGAGTTTTACTAAGCTCACTGTCAAAAGACTGCCTTTCTAACACTTTTACTCCTTTCCCCATACATGGCCTTTCCAAGAGACTTGCTATAATAAGAGAACAGCATTTTTGGATATGTTCAAAATACAGAGAGCTACTGTCACCAGTGTTTTAATTCAGTGTTTTCTCTTTTTCCTGCACTTCCAGAATGATTCTAGTAACTGATCATGTTGCAGATTAAAGAGCTATTTTGGCAAGCTGCCACCCAATTTCTGTTTGAAACTTAATCTCTCTCCAACCGGCAATAGAAGTAACTGTTTGACCTCTTCCCTGCTTGGATTTTTTTTTTTCTTCCTATTTGTGCACAACTTATTGATAAAGATGTCATGGTTAAGTATGCCCCACCTGAGGAACTTTTACAACTTTCTGGTTTTCTGCCCATGAATCTCTGAATGTTAAGAAATCATAAAGGATTTTCAAAACTTATGCAAAGCTTTGTATGAAAAACTGAGTTAAAATTAATGCCATAAACCAAACTTCCCAGATTACCATTTCATGGCATATAACAACTTCAGAATGTTGCCTTTCCCTCTCTAGCAATATATTTATTGCCATATACTGAGACAAGCACTGACACTAGGTACAGTAGCAGCGTCAATTCCACACAGCTGCCGAACACACTACTGCAAAGGAAATTAAGAGAAATGTCTGATAAAGTGTACATTTATTCAATCTTCCAGAAAGTAAAGAATTTCACCACCATATTTTTCAACATTGTGAAATGTTTGTTTCTCTTTTCTTCCTCACAAAAGGAAATAGCCCAGAGGAGAACTGATAGAGGAGGATCCCTAGAATGTACGTCTGTCTTACTCTCCTTCCAGTGAAGTACTCCCTCCCAAGGTGGTAATGATTTATCTCATGAAGCTGTTGTTATTTTCATATAATGTTGGAGTTTTCAAATGGATCTACTATTTAAAAAACTACCATGTAATTGCAGAGATTGGAACAATGGTGAAGTCAATACTTTTTCTCACATTAAAAGTGAAAGGAAAAAATGCAGTAAAGATCTCCAAAAGGTCTCCTTTACCAATAGCATTGTCCAGGCAGTATGGAGCAATAGGAGCAAAACTTAAGCATCCTATCACCATGTTCTAAGTATCTGACACAGGCTTGGTCCAGTACATTAAGGCAATAGTAAAGATGCATTTATGGTGTATAAAATTGCCTTACCTCTGTTTAGTTCTTTGCTGTATGGAAAAAGTAGTATGGTAAACCTAATTTGCAATGGTATAACTAGAGCCATAGCACAGTGGTACTACTAAGATTACATAAGCAGCAGAAAATAACTAAATTACACCCACTGCCTTATAGCTGCTGGTAAAGGCCTATGTTTAGGTAAACTTCACAAGGTTATTGAAGCTAAATTAGATGCCTATGAAAAAAAGAGTAAACAAAGCACATCAAGAAATGAAGGTAGCTGGAAATGAAAGCCATCATGAAAGTGTACTTGTTAAATGACTCTCACATGTCAGAAAGTAAATTCTGCCCAACCCTGAAGTGTTACCAGAGTGCATGGCCACACCAGGGATTTCAATTTTCAGATAGAAGCAGTGAAGCTGGCCCTCACACCTGAGTATGAAAGATAGCATCAATAAGCTTATGATAGCAAACTTGAAGATAAGGAGAGGATCAAATTGCTCCATGCAAACACAAAGGGCTCAGACCAAAGAAAGGACTGACCTTACAGGCCAGCTGTCCACTTTTTCTGATTATATCAGCTTGTCTATTTAAAAATACCCATGTCCAGAGGATTTTGAGTTCTCCTATATCTGGTAACTATTATGGCTGTAAAACTTCCACACAAGACTGTTAAGAACTCTATTTTCTGCATTCTGATTAAGTGCACAAAGATTAACAGAAGTAACAATTTCACTTCAAATCTGCTCAGAAGTCAAGGTTCCTCCTGGCTTTCAGAAAATCTTTTCTATGGCCAGTATGTTATTTCTGACACAACTTGGAAAACAGAGCCGTAAAACCCAAAATATATGAAGAAATATAGAACTGGCACGGAGCACTCCATTTCAAGCCAGCTCTGAGATCAAAGGGCCAAATTTTACAGCTTTTAGGAGAATTCATGGGAAGCAGAAAGTGGAGCTGCAACTGCTGCACAAACTGAATAAACAGTCTTGAATGATTCTTCTTCCCTGGGAAAAAAATAAGAAAAGGCAGAAAGAGGGCAGTCAATTACACAGGAATTTATTTCAAGGTGGCATTTTCTCTGCCTTCAGAGATTTCTTCTGAACCTTGAACATTGTCGCCTCCTTCAGATTGCTCCCTTCATAGTATCAGAGCAGCCCACATCTTTCAGATTTATACAGTTATTAAAATATAATGAGAGTTAAACTAGATCATTTATTCTACTGGTTAAACAGAACAAACCCCTCCCTCTATGCAGTTGGGCTTTTTGAAGTGGGAGTGAAAATCGCACCAAAAAAAAAAAATCCCAACCTCTGACAATTAAAGCTATTAGTTTAAAAATATATATAAATTGCCCTTTTGAGGTGTTACTTTTGTATCCACCATTCTCAAACCAGAAAAACATTAACTGCATCTGAAGATCACGATGGACAGGATGTAACAGAGAGCAAATAAATGCTGCAAGCAAAATGAAATAAGGAACCTCGATGTATTTTTTCAATGGCAATACATCAGTACTAAAAAAGAGGTTGTGACAGCTTTTCAGTGCTCTGGAGGTTTTGTAGTCATTCATCACCACTGTACCTGCTCCATTATATTGCATATAGCTAAGATGGAATTGGAGCAAGCACATACCACTCTTCTTCACTTAGATGTTGGGTATGTGTTTGGATCCAGAAGTTTCAGATGATTATTTACTATTTAGAGGTATCCACAGTTACTGTTACAGGCTGTATCATATCTGTGAAAAAAGGATGCACAATGATAATAACAAGGTTGATTACAGTCCTTGACATCTTCAATGTACTTTTGAAGATGAACAGTAAACTGGTAATCCAAAGAGAGAATTTTTCCTGTTGTGGTTTAAACACTAAGTGTGTTTGCCAGAAATTTATGGGAACTATATCTTAAGCAGCAGCTAATTCTTTTTGACACAATTTATATTTATATAAAAATTACTTTTTAAGATGCAGAGGAAGAATTTTTCTATTTAAAGCATATACTTTTGTCTTCAGCTAGTGATCTATTACTAATGTTACTCGACGTCACCCACAAAAACATTATTTTATGGTAAACTGGAGTGCATTACAATGTTTTTTATTAAGATGTCTTCAGTGTACTGTAGATCTTCCACTTCCCATTTTTCAGAAAATTTAAATGAAAGCTTTTATCGCAGTAAGTTACATATTGCTAGCCACAAAGTGCTGAAACATGCTTTTGTGTACCTGCATTTCATTTCTATTTGGCAGAAAGTAAAATTAATTTGTCAACAATCCACCAGAAACCTATGCTCATCCACTTCTCACTATGGAGTGGAAGAAGTTGTGGCACAGAAAAGGTTTTAGCAAGTGTTATATACTGGAAAATGCTTTTCATTGACACCTTGATTTATATAAATTATGCATGTGCAGTACTTGAACCAACTACAATTGCATAAAACTGAATACAAATGAGTTATCTTGAGCAGGAGCACACTGGGAGCATTGGCATCTGAAACACGAGATCACCTCTGGTGCCCCTTCCTGAGCTGCCTTCCCTGCAGTTTCCCTGGGCCAGCCTTGGCCATGCAGGTGGCAATCATGTGACAGCAAGCTTCAGCAGGTTTAGGTCTAAATCATAAATCTGTCATTAACCCTTTGTATTCTTGCAGAGGAGACTTCCCCATCAGTTACTATTCAAATGAGTTTGTGCTTCATAACTGACAGTTCTGAATTAAATTAGTATGATCTGCCTGTTTCATAGCTGTAACTAGCAGAGACACAGTTCTTCTTTGTTCTGACAGCTTTCACAGAACATCATACGCTGAAAATATTGCCTAGATGAAGAATTAAGTCATCTTCTTAGGCTTCTCTGTACTCAGTAGAGAAACAACCCTCACTCAGAAGCTTTTCATACAGCAGTATCTGAAACTCTGCACTCAGAACGTGTTTCCCCTTAACCATATTGATAGAAACAACAAAAACACTAGAATACTACATGAAAATTTTACAGAGAATAGCTACTTGTGTGTTAGTAAAGATAGTAGGAATCCTTTGGCCAAAAACCATCAAGCATGTTGTGATTTGAATCAAGATTTCAAGAGTCAATATTAGTTTTTCTTTCAAGGTAACTTCAATACACACTTCAGAATTGTTCCAGGTGTGAAATGTTGTACATAGTGTGCCAAGAGACTCTCAGTTTAAAAATAACAGTAAACCAAAGAAAGTGAAGTAACTTTTAATTCCCTTTTTAAATGTGCATTTGAATTTAATACAATCTGTAAGGCACTCTCATAAGTAAAAAAACTTAAACATTCTTTTCCAAATAAGGACAGTTACAAGGCAATGGTATGCACATAAAATATTAACTTATCTGTAACTGATAAACAATGAAACACAAATGTTCAGGTTTTGGATGCATTGCAAGGTAATGTCATTTCTGTATCATGACACCACTCAGAGTAAATATTGGCACTGTAAATGATTTCTCATTGGGGTTAGGAACTTGTATTCTCTTCATATCCCAGTAAAAAATAAACTCTTTAATAAATAAATATATAAAATAAATATATGCTATCTGGAGATGTATAAATAGGTCCATCCTGAAGAAAAGTTCCAGTTTTGACTACTATGTATTGAAATCTAAAGTCCATCACTAAAGTGGAGCCTGTATAACTTCACACACAGTTCTCAGGATTTATTACTATTTTATAGTCCATTTCTTTCTATTTCTTCCAGCATTGTCTCATCCATATGATGTAGATGGTTCCTTGCTAATCTACAGGCCACAGGTAATCCAGACAGAATTGCCGGGAGTTGGTTGCATTTTAAGAAGTCCCACTTCCCCCTGGTGACTGGCTACCAAACCATTCAGCAAGTCTTGAGGAGGCTGGTTCACGCTCATCTTCAAGGCTTTGTCTGCTAAATCCAGTGGTTAGAAAACAGAGGCTTGCCTTTCACCAAGTGGGTTCTTCACATCCAGCATCCTAGACTGCTGCAGGTTCCTCATGCTGGCATTGCCATGAAAGCATGGGCAACAGCTCCAGTTTGCGTATTTGCCAAAGCTGCCTCTTTCCTCAGCTGTATCCTAACACATCTTTGTACAGTTCTGGAACTCTTTCAGGATCCACAGGCCGGGGCAAGAAATGTGTGAATTTCTGATGTCTTTTGGACCTTGCCCCATCTCTGGGAGTACCATCTTTATTAAGTGCTACAAAGTACCTCCGCCCTGAATCCCCATGTTTGTAGACATTGGATGAGTAAGTGTTGTACCAGTTTTCCTCAAACTGTTCCCTGAAGATGCACTCAGAAGTTAGTTTCTCCTACAGAAAGAAAGAGAAAAGAAAACTAAGTTAACCCGCCACTAGATATTTGAAAACATGACAAAAGGTATTATAAAAATAAACAAAATGCTTTAGGCTTTGTGTAGCCTTACTGTTCATTTAAATGTCAACAAACCAAATGAGCTTGGAAACTTGGACCTGTACACCTACAATTTTGAATTTAAAAAATGAATTAGTTAATATTTACCGTAAAAAAACATTACTTATTTATGATTTATTTAAAACTCATCTGATTTACTGGAATTGTATTATGTAGAGTTCTGTCTTGGGCTATCTACTGTTCTAGAAATCTGATTTGGTAGAGGGACTCAATGCAACGTAACACAGTAGAAAGTATTTACATATTTCTTTGTGGTGTGCATCACTTCTCACATCTTAAACTGGAATAATTACAAACAAAGGAAGTGGAGAAGCAGAATATTTTATCTGAAGATGTTTTAAAACTTGAAAGAAGATGAGGACTGGTATTACCCTCACACCTTCATAAAAATCAATTCTATTTTGTTGAAGTATCCAAGGCTACACTGTGTACTTCAAAAATACATTACACATTTCAAGAGGAAAAGATGTTAGTGTTGATGAAAGCTGAGATGAACTTCTTGAGGGGGTTGCATTCAGTTAGGAAGCAAACCAAAAACCAAAAGATGCAAGAGCTAATATGAAAGTGGTACTTACAGAGCCATAGAGTTCTCCCTTCTCATTCATTCCAAGGTAAAGGCCACTGTCCACGCCTCTAATACTGACCAGTCCCACTGCCACACTAATGAATTCAAGGATACCTGGAAAAAAAAATTGCTTTAATTAATTTTGTAACCATAAAACACAGAACATCCAAAAACTCAGTTGAAAACAAGCAGAAAATGCACATATTATAGTAAATGTGGCCTAGTTTCTCTGAAATTTCAAATACTATGTGAAAATGTACACAACATTCACAGGAAAGCAGTCTGAGAAGCCTCATCTAGGAACATGAATCCTACA
The DNA here is from genome assembly GCA_013400575.1 of Peucedramus taeniatus. Lineage (NCBI taxonomy): Eukaryota > Metazoa > Chordata > Aves > Passeriformes > Fringillidae > Peucedramus > Peucedramus taeniatus. The sequence goes on from WBNO01032613.1 coordinate 55,613, forward strand.
CCATTTAAGAAACTTTTTCGAAATGTTGAATATGAGAGGATTTTATTCAGCACTGAGACTAAAGCCATTGCTACCATGCTGTTGAAGTCTTTAATGATTGTACACTATTTGCTAAACTGCCTACTCAAATATTGGAAGATTGGTTTGAATTACCTGAAAATATACTTTACTACTTCTACAGAGTTATCTTAAAAAAACCACATCCATTATTAGGTCATTTGAATGGAAATCAAAGTACAGATGGGAATTTTATATAACAGAATTACCCACAGAAAAAGAAAAGTATTTGCCAGACATCTTATCTAGCATATGGGCCCACACCTCTTGACACAACTTGCTGTCTTTAGTACAGGCTTTTAAAGTACATAAAATATGCTGCTTTTTTTGCTACTGTTTGGATTATAACATTATTTATATTACATTTGCCCAAAAAAATGTAATATATATTAATAAAGTATTTGAGATACAAGGTACTATTTGAAGCCTGAATTTGGCAAAGGTAAGCCAACATACTTAACCAATTGATATGCACAGATTACAGCACATCCAAAACATGAAAAAAAGGGAACGTGTGAACTGGCTTTTTGGAAGTTGTTAACAACGTAAACAAAGCCTCAAAAAGAAGTGCCAGAATCATATCTAAGATATTGCTGTTCAGCAGCAAAACCACAAAATGTTTAAAAAACCCCTGAATCTAAGGTAAGTAGTTTTAAATAGTGCAGCTGATTATGACTTTTTCTCTGTTTACTATTTATGATTTCAGGACAATTTTCAGTCTCAGACAGATAGACTATCTGAACTATACAATAATTTTAAATGTTTTGAATTTTAATTGAGCTTCATCAGGTTTCTTAGTTGCATTAACAAACAGCAAAGAAAATAAATCCTTTACAAAGAGTAAGCATTAAAAACTGTATCACACATAAATCATCCTAGTTTTCCAGTTCATAAAGCACAGAGTCCCATAAAAGGTTTGAAGGCATTTTGTCTTTCTGATATCATTTTCAAAGCCACCCTTTTCCGAAAGCATAATAAGCAGGTGATACAACCCACAAAGAAACCACATCAGACAAACCTGCCAAGAGTAGTGGTAGAATAAAGGTAGTACAATACTAAAAAGCCCAGTAAATGTTAGATCTATGGCTAACTTGATTTTTCCCTTTAAAGCAAACTTTTATTTCATGTTTACACGCTGTAGGAAATCTTCCTTCTGAGAAGAACTGTCTGTTTGACTACTGTTCTTCTACTTCTTTAAACATCCATGTGTTACAAAAGCAATTTAGAGCCATTCCAGCAGATTGTTTTGACTATAGGGAGGATGATAGGAAGCTCTTTAATCACCTTTTTACAACTGCTAAAACTCCGACACCAAAACTCACATGTAGTTGACAACAGCAGGTTTGTTCAGATGTCCAGTTTCTACAACTGCTATTTAGGACTTGCTCTCATATCATAGGTTGTCTTCACCTCCTTTGGGTTTATTTACAGAGAAAGCTGGCTGGGAAGCATTTTAAGCACTTAATCAAAGAGACATTTTAGGCTCTTCTGCTTCAGCTTTATGTCCTTCTGTGAAGCAAAGCAGTCTAATGGAGCCTAAGGATCAGCATGCCCAAGTTTGTGACCTATACTGTTTTACAGAGGCGCAAGAAGCTCCGATAGCGAATACAAAAAGGATCAGTCTGACTCTCGACCATTCCCACTAAACCTACCGGCGTATGCCTGCGCTTACAGACCCCCAGCACAGGCTGAGCAGTGCCTGTCTCCTGACTCACCTGGGATGCACAGCCCTCCCTCACTACCCTGCCCTGGTGCAGACCTCATGGTGAAGCCTTTCTGTTCTGAGGACTCATCCACCTGCCTCGGCATCACCAGCATCACATCTCCCTCCCAAGAGCACCGCTGCTCCCGCCCAGGTGCGCACAGAGGCGCTTACACACGCACCCCCACACGCAGCCGCCTACCGAAGAGGCTGTGGTCCTGGCGGGTGCCACGCACGCTGCCGTCGGGCAGGATCTGCAGGTGGAAGCCGGTGCGGCAGTACAGCTGCCGCCGCCGCAGGATGCCCTGCAAGTGCGCCAGGTCCGCCGCCG